>RJWJ010019953.1:0-29636 GCA_004363605.1 Indri indri | reverse complement strand
AAAATTCTTCTACAGCACCAAAAGTGAAATATATCCTCAAAATAGATATATTTGTAATTCACGTATGAATCAAATCACATATGCTTGGATCACAATTATAGATGAGGTATACATTTGGATTAATGTTATAAAAATTCAGAATTTATGCAGTCCATAAGGACTCCTCACCAACAGTTTTCATAAAACAGTATGTTAATCTCCTGGTGATTATCAGATTTAATTAATATGTCTAAGGATCCCACTTAGCACCTCCAACAAGATGCTGCATTAAAAACTGGGGATTATTGATAATACAAATCTGGAGTAATTGATCCTTATAATACTACTACTAAATAAATACTTTCATAATGCCAGTATTATATACGGCCAAGCAGTGTTAAGCAGTTAAATCTTATGGAGAGCAAATACAGTGCAGGGGACCCAATTATAATATGGCCACAAAGGATGAAACTAACACCCACTTCAACAGTTCTCCTTGTTATATCAGACATACCTTCTGTACAATTTTACTGTGAGGGAAAGAGGGGGAAAGAGAATCATATAAAAAATTAATCTTGCATTAACATAGTGCTTTCCAGTTTCACAAAACATTTTCACTCACATCACCCCATTTGCCCCTGGAATCCCTTTCACCATTAAGAGTGTAACCATATTGGAGTACATTCTCCTAACACAATACCAAGGAGCTACACCTTCCCGTTCTTAACTTCTAACTTTATTTCCTTAAGTAGGCCATTGAAAATACATGTAACAACATTTTTGTGCATTTCATAACCAAATAACTTTGCTATGATAATAACTTGAATGAAGCTCAGATGGGAAAAAGGATCTTTGTGTTATATTCTGTCAAAAGAAAAAGGAAAAAGCTACTCAAAAAAGACATAATTTCAACATCTATAGCTACTTTTCCAGATGTGCTCCATCTTAAATGTCCTTATTGCATAAATCAGCTGACAGCTTCCCAAGGGAAATGACACTGTACAATACATACTTCTAATGATCCCATAGGAACTACTTTTAAAGGAAAATATTGAGGCAACACTCAGAAAAGCATAGATCAATGGTTAGCTTCATGACTCAGTTTAACCTAACATTGTAAACATAAGACTACGTTCCAATTTGGAATAATTTTTAGGTTTACCAGGAACTACTAAATAATATTTTCATCTAGTAAATCCTTTCTTCATCAAGTCTTTGATAAAAGAAACCTTAGTAGACCTCCCAGTGAACTTTGGCATTTTGGCTGTGTGGCCAAAAGAACAATCCACCATTACGAAGCCTATTCGTGAGTCAACCAGGGAAGTAATCACAATGACCACAGCTCAGCTAACACTATAATACTCTTCTTTACCATACCTGCAAGTAAGACACTTAAGATTCAAGTTACTAAATATAAATTACTAGTACTAAACATTAACTCTAAAATACAATTTGAAAGATCACGAATGCAAATTTAAACCTTTTTTTTTTTTAATTTAAAAGCCTGGGTGTTTACTTATCTTCAATTTTTGCTTGTCTACTTCTAGCAAAAACAATAATAAAAACAGTAAAAATCCATCTATAATTTGAGGATAATAAATCCAGAGCTACCATACTGTCTGCAGATCATTAGTATTTTCTTAAACAAAATTCATCATTTTACCCGAAGAATACTGAGATCATTTTCTTACATGCTGTCTCCAATGCATAAGGGCATGATGTTTGTGCTTTGCACTAAGTCATATCTTTGTTTCCACAACAAAGTGAAAAGGTGGCAGTTAGAAGGCAAGTGAAACAAGAGGTTTCCTGTCAGTGCTTTGTGAAAAGAAAGACTGTACATTCTAGCCAGGCAATGACAAATCCACTCAGGCCCTCTGAGGTCAGCATTCATCAGCACTGTCGGGCCGGGCGGGAGCCCCCGTGCTCCGGGCCCACCTGACCCGGCGTCCTCCCGGTCAGGGAAGTGCCAGTGATGTGGTCTCCCCCGGGGACAACTGTCACCCGACCGGCCGGGCTCTTCCGCGCGGTGGAGGCCCCCGACCCGCCGGGTAAAGGGAGCCCGGGGCAGGGGACGCGTGCTCTCCCGCCGGGGCCCGGGAGCGGCCGGCGCTGCGGCCCCGAAACTAGGTCTGTGCCGGCGAGCCCCACTTTCCCCGGGCAGGAAGGGGGGAGGCCGAGAGCATTTCCTGTTGTGCAGCTGAAACCAGCGGAGACGTCACTGCATTCACGCTCCCTTGGGTGTCAGCGGACCGGGGGCCAAAGTTCAACCGCTTCCAGGGCGGGCGGCCGGGGCTCCCCTCTCCCGCGAGCGCTCGGTCCCGGGGCTGCGAGGGGAGCAAGCCGAGCTCGCAACTCCTGCGCTCCCAGCAGCTGGCTGCGGGCTGCCCTCCTCCACCCGCTTTATTTCCCAGACCCGGGAAAGCCTTGCGTTTCCAGGTGCTCAGAGGAAGCACCTTCCCTGCGCACAGCTTCTTATCTAGATTTTGAAAGTAATTGCCCTAAAGAGGACTTTTTCTGCATGAGGATTATTTTTAAATCATCCAAGTGAAAATCACTTAAAAGTGTGGTTGCAATTATGTCTCCCCCTCGTTTTCTCTCATCTCCTTTCCAACCGTGGATTCCATAAGTAACTCTCAGAAGAGAGGAAAAGAACATTTCTGTACTGCATAGCTCCAGTGAGGTCAAAGGAGGCAGGAAGACTTCCTTAGATGTTTCTAAAAGCATATTCTATTTGTTTTCACCATGAAAACACCATTATGCAACATATAAACTCCTTTTATTTATTAGGACCTTAATTTATCATATCTCAACTAATATTGTTTAAAAATCGGAGTCTCTTAAAGAATCTTTCAATCTTGTACTTATCCTCTTTAATAACAGCAAACAAAACGTTTGGCCAGACTGTTTTAAAATGAAAACTGTCCATTCATACTAAAAAAAAAAGATTATTTTAAAAGTTTCTTTAATCCCAAATTTCCAGCCTTCCATTTGGTCTCAAACCATAAACCAGATTATAACCATGTGTAACACTAGAAAAGCAATGGCTTAAGGTTAATAACGGTTAAAAAATAAGACCATAACGTACCATAAGGTACATATAATCATTTTGAAATAAAAAACTGAAATAGTTTAATTCCAGTTTGTTCAGTTTGAGACAGACTGTCAACTACAAAACAAATTATAGATTCTCTTCTCATGGTGAACAAATGTCACAGATGTTACACTGTGCCAACATCTCTAAGGTCTGAATTAAGCAATGTTTCCCATCAGGGCATGAATTAAAGTAATGTAAACTATGGACTCTGCGTGATCATGATGTGTCAATGCAGGTTCTTGGATTGTAACAAATGTACCACTCTGGTGCAAGACTTTGATAGTGGGGGAGGGCGTGTATATGTTGGGACAGGAAGTATATGGGCAACGTCTGTACCTTCCACTCAATTTTGCTGTGAACCTGAAACAACCTTTAAAAAAATAACGTCCATTTTTAAAAATATAGTTAGAATTTTATAAGTATCATAATACTTAAAATGTGTGCTGCATTGTAACCTATGAATTCACAAGTAAATGAATCTTAAGAATTAACACAGAAATCATTTAATGCTTTCATGAACTTCATCATATGAGTGTACCCATCCTTGATAAAGAAGTTTCATTTTTAAAAGGTTACTGAAATTTTTTTATATGTTAAAGGTACATAAAAGACTTTACAATTTAATAAATGTTAGTTGTCCTCCAGTCATTTATTACCCAAGGCAATTAAAGGTAACCTACGTTTACCCACTTTAAAGTGATGCAAAGGCCCTCAGTACTTTTTCTGTTGCCTTATTTTCTAAACATTTGAATAACATAGTTGAACATTTTGTCACGTAATATCTTAAATATCCATAGTACATTAGAGTTTATCATTTACTTCATATATATTTCTATCCCCATTTTCACAAGACATAGGCTCAGAGAACTGAAATCCCCACTCAGTTCAGGACTTGCATAGTCGTAGGACCTCAGAGGGGTTCCTTTCTATCTTGTTGAAAAGGAATCCCAAATGCTTCCCATTCCCAAACGCCTCACTCCAAACTAAAACCACTCCTTCTTTACTACTTAACAGCCAGTGCCCCAAGTGGGTGCTTGGGTTGGGGAGAGGGCGTAAGAAATAATCAGATCTAACTACTTTATTTACTTAGCTTGAATATAGCAACTTTTAAGTAACTTCTGCAAGCCTCCCAAACTGTATCGAAGAATTATTGATGGTAAAACTGATTTTGGTTTGTCCAACCCTAGGAAACACTGGTGGGCGTCTGTCTCCTGAGTGGTCCCACACCAACTTTTTATAGTGGTTTTTTTCCCCCCATATCAATCATTCTCTCATTCATTAAATCTCTGCAATAATTCTTGTGTTTTTGCTTACAACATACTTTTACTTATTCCTTCAAATCGTCTGTCAATGGACTATAATTAACACTCCACAAACTGCATGTGACTGCCCAAATACTGTCTAAGCCCAATGAAGATTTTATTCAAAGTTCATGCTCTCTGGTTATACTTAATTGCTGATGATGGTACTTGGAAAAGACAAAGGAGGAATGACTAAATATCCTATTTTATAATCCTAATTACAAACTAAATGAAATCAGTATTACAATAAATTTAGTATAGACTGAGGATATAAAGACCAGGATGACTGCAGTAAAATAAACTTGTGAATAAATACATAATTGAAAATGTAATCCGGAATAATAAACTATGAGTTCTTCAGGTTACTGCTGCCATTTTTGAATGCATCTCTTTTATATCATGGAAGAGTACAAATAAACCAAGAAGATCAAAGGATGTTTTGCAGGATAATATATTTTACACTTTCTCTTTAGCAACTGCAGAAAAAAAATTAAATGCTTTAATTTTGTGGCTTAAAGTACATTATGAGAGTGCACAATTCCAACCTAATAAGATACATTATTTCATTCAATGAAAAGGATTGAGACTTGAAGTTTCCCAAATTAACCCTTTTAAAACTCACCATTTAATTCAGATTGGTTTCATTTCGATGTGTAGTTAGAATATGAAAGTAAAAGTAAATCGTTACTATAATATTTGGGACTCCATGATTCTGAGATCCCAAATCTCTACCTCAAGAGTCTCCACATTTTCCTAGACTTTGAAAAGTCTTTGATATAATAGCCTGTGATAGGCTGGCTTATTTCACAAACTGGCCTCCTCTCTAAAAATATCCAGAAGGGCATACTAGGTTTTTACCCTTCTCTCACAATATCCAAAACGAGTACTACTCTTCTTAAAGGAGCTTTGACCAATCATTTGTTGTTTTTCCTGAAAATTGGCTCTCAAGAAATGCAATGACAAAATGATCAAGACTCTCTTCTTTCTGAGGTCCACATCCTATTTCCATTATACATTGAACAATTACATGGTTCCTCTAGAGCCAGTACTGCCCCGAATCAGAGCCCAGCTCAAAATGAAACAGCTGAAGCACATTTAAAGGCAAAGAGCTCACTGAGTAAACAGACGTGTCCAGGAATGAAGACAGAGTGCAGGAATGAAGACAAAGTGCCTTACACACACATGCGCACGTGAACACACACGAATGAATGAATGAACCTTTCGTGAAAAAACTACCTACCTATCTACACACTTCACGATCTTTGATTCCAATAATACCTTTTTTCTACTTCAGTATTTCCAAGCCCAATGACTTTATTTTTCTTACAACTGCACAAAAAAACTATAACCTTCTCTGTAGTAAATGGCCTTCAGTACAAATTACTAGTGCCTTGATCCCTTAAAGAGTAAATAACTAGACAAAGTACAGCCCCTGCACCTAAGATGGTCCAAGGACCTGCATACAGGTGGTTCAAAGACTGTTCATTCTCTCCTGTAGACAATAATAACGAGATCAGGTATCATCGTCTCGTACCATTCAAGCTCTAGGCAAAAGTCAATACATTCTTCAAATGGAAATATATTTACACAGTACTCGAGTGTTTAAGAGTATACCTCCTTTTTCAGTCTCCATCTATATTTAATACTTCAGAATAGGCCCTGGATAAAATCTAAATAATAGTAAGTGCTCAGACAGCCTATAATCAAGCATGTTAGTGAAACAGTGCTCCCACATGCATTGAAGTAAAATTGAAAATTAATGAACTGTATGTTATTTTATTACAATGTAGCATTTTCCATTCCTCCTAGTCCCTGACAAAGTCCTGTGCACTTCCCCAGAGACTAAAAGTGTGACTAGAGCTAAGTCTAAGATACGTTAATTTCTATAATGATTAAAATAAGAGTTCCAAAATCAAAGTACCCACTTAGGAAATCATAACTTTCATTTTAGTAACATATAATTATTAATTCTCAGTTTTCATTTAATGTATTACTTCTGCATATACATTCACTTGTTCTATGAAATGCATGCCTGTTTCAATATTCACCTTCTTTACTCTTCATTACGGGGACTAGGCAGTCTCTGAGGGCAAATTAAGAGAGTTTTCTCAAAGATACTAAAGGCAGTCTAGATCTCAAGGAAGAATATTTTTAAAAATTGTTATTAATATGCAACAAAATTCTGTATACTATACGGTATAGTAATGTCATAGATGACATTCTTACAAGTAACATATATGCATGGAAGTACTTTTCAATATTCTATATCCCTATCTTTAGTTAACAGAAAAATATAAATTGAAGAAAAGGTTACTTTATAAAAAATGATAATCGTTTGAGCTAAGCCTATCAGTATGACATGTCATTTATATGAACAAAAAGTAGGAAGTAGAAAAGGCATATATAACTGGCACAGGTATGACTATACCAATATACTTTATTTTTATGATTAAAGTCCTCATCCTTGCTATTGGTGACTGTCTAGTACACAGTGTATGATAGTAATATGCCAATTCAAACCCAATGTCTTATATGCAAAATACATATATTTCATGCTATTTATAAATGCAATTAAATTTTTCTGCATAAAAATTTTCACAAACATATCTTATTCTGATTTTTTTATAATTTCATTAAGCTGTGTTGGTAGTTATGGAACTGCTAAATTCAGGACCAACCTCTCAATGGTGTACATTACAAGCCACCATTATCTATCATTTTAGATACAAACTCCTTAAACTGGACTACAAATCCTTAGACTATATCCTATATCCTATATCCCAATCTTCCTAACTTTTTCACCAACATTCACTTAATATGCATTTTTTGCTGCCCTCAAATCAGATACTTCTCTTAAAACACTCTTGACACTTTCCCACATTGGTGAATTTGCCTAAGTAAAGCATTTCCTTCTGCCATGAAACCTCTCCTGAGTCCTCAGCCAGGGCTGATGTACATTCTCAGTATTTCACGTAAACTTCTCTTGCGGTACTTAACTTGCTTCTTTTCATTACTGCGTCCCTTGAATAGTTCTTTTCCCCAATATAGTAGATTATAAAAGTTTCGATGATAAGAATAGTGACTTTATATTTCATATTCTATTTACATTTATAGTCTATATTTATATTCTATTTTATATTCCCATAATTCTTATACATACCAGAATCTCAAAAATTATATTTGGTAATATCAATTTGTATTGCATTATTATACATTCCAACTCTGTTCTAATTATACTACCTAAAAAGTCTCAGCAAGCATAGCCAGGTCTTTTCTGAAGAATGTTTCTAAACCAGTTGGTAAGAGGCTGTCTTCTAGAAAGTAACTAGATAAGCAGTTTGGTTTTGAGGATTCATCAAAAAACAATAGCCTGGAGTAAATTTCAGACATTAGCAACCTGATCCCTGAAGAAATTAATAAAATAAAAATGAAAACAACATCATATGGGGTCTAGTTGAAAGAACCAGGAATGTTTAGCCTGAGGAAAAGATACTTAAGGTGAACATGATTGCTATCTTTAAATAATTGTAAGATTGTCATGAAAGACAATGAGTAAACTTGTTCTGAATAGCTGCAGAGGGCTCAAACTTCTGATAAACGAAATGTCCAAGAGAGGAACAAGCCTCCCTAAAAAATAAAAAGGTGTTTTAGTAGAGACTGAACATAGGCAGCCTTGGTGATTTGTCCTGAGTGATTTCTCACTCAGTTAGTGATTAAATGATGCCTCCAATGGTCTTAGCTAATCCCAAAATTCTACAAGAGACTTTACATCGCAAAGTGTCTTGTCACCAGTTGACAAACCGAAACTGATCCTCCACTTAAGAAAATTAATCAGCATATTTAAACTGGACATTTTAAAAGATGAGCTAAATAAGTCATCACTGCAGTACTCTAAATTGTATCACAGTGAAAGGAAGAAGTAAAATTACTCACAAAAAGCTCAACTGACACTGAAGATGCAGCCTTCTCAAAACCAAGATCTGACCCATCTGGAAAAAAGTGCTAGGAAGAGGTTACACTAAATAAGAATGCAGGTCACTTGCATGTTCGAAAAGACCCTCAGACTCCCATGTCTTCATCCCTGTCCCACTCTCTGCCTCATTTTTTAGAAATACTTACATGTCAACTATAAATAAGAACAGTAGCTTGATTTACACAACTGTGTGACATATTGTAAAAATTTCATATGAAATTTAAACTAAAACCAGTTGGCTCAAAGGAGATCACAAATGTTAGATACACTGTTTGGCACTGTTTGCTTTTACAGCTATAAGAAGAGTTAGTATAATCACAGCAGGCTTCAAAGCCACAGCAATTTAGTTAATTTTGCTTCATATCGCTCCCATCTTGTATAACCCATAAGAATATAGGAAAAGAAAGACAAATTAGCAGGCACCTTCTTCACAATATAAATTCCTGAGATTATTTACTAAAATATGACATTTTTCTAGATCAGTTATTAATGCCCATCGCAACTATTTTCAGATATCAGGAGGTTTCAATTAGCAAACTCCCACCAAACATAGCCAAAAATCAACTGATGAGTGAAGAAATCTGAAGTTTGTCCACCAGAAAATCTAATCTCCACACTTAGCGTCCAATTATTAATATTTGCTATATTCTGAACTGTCAGGTGATTTATTGTAAAAAAGGTCATTTAGAATATTCTCAGCCACTTGAACCATTTTAAAAGTTACACTGGATTAAATTTGGGCACCAAGTTCATTGCAAATATTACTGAGGTCATTTGAACAAGTAAACAGATTACAAATTCAAAGACAAATGTCTTTGGATTCCTTTTCTTTTGCTTGAATATGAGTATAACTCCCTCGATACTTTGTTACACATGTGCATTAGTGACCTACACAAAATGTAAACCCATCAGGGGATATTACAACAAGCTGTGGAGCTGCTGACCATTATCTTTTTGAAAACAATTACATATGCCTGTAATAAATTGCATTGGTATCAGTCAATTAACTCAAGAACACTCTACTAACCCTTGTCACAAATGTATTGCTGTGCGTCCGTTTTTTTTTTCAACAATTGAATTATTCTCAAAACTTACAGTTGCTTCACACACTAAAAATAGCCACTCCAGTTCTCTTGTGTTACCCTGCTCTATTCCCAGGAGGCAGGGCAGCGCCATAAACAATGCTTCATTTTTACAGATGAAGAAACAATGAAATATAACAGAGGTACAGCCACTGAGCCTGATTCATTTTGAAAATCAATAATGATGCAAGCAATAAACTAGCGGGGTCAGAGTATAGAGTCATCCATGCTGGTGTCCTTAGAGCCCTAGTGTGGGCTCTAATGACCATGTTCTCACAAGACCAGAAAAGATGCCTGAAATCCTCATTTTACCCAAAAAGCCTATATTTTTATATTTCTCCTAAGATAAACTTTGACACATGGCTACTGACAAGAAAATAAATTGAATGTTTACAACCCTTGATTTTTCCTTTGCTTAGAGACACTGAGATTATCCAAAATGTAAGCATCAGCAGAAGAAAGAAAAATAAAGTTTGGTAACTGTTCCATGGATAATCAGAAGCTGAACTTGCCATGACCTGTCCATGAAGTGTTGGACCAGCCACCAGGACTGTCCCATGGGGCACTGCTGAGTTGCAAAGACAGAGCATTTCACCACCGGCTTTGCATGAAAGGAAAGGAATACACTCCCTTTTTTATGCCTAATTTATCCAAGCAGGCCCATAAAGACCCAACTCTTCCTCAAACCCCACACCCATGAGCAACAGCCACCTTCACACAGCTTCCTTCTCAGAGCACCCTGAACAAAATACAGCCAAAGACAGCTACCCTAGATGGAAGAATCCCAGCTCAACTACAAACTTCCCCATCCAACTGCAAGGAAAAATGTACCCCAAGATGGCTCCATCTGTTCACCTGCTGTGCAAACAAACGGGAAGTTTAGAGCCTGGGGGGCCCCTGACTGTAGTTGGGAGAGAGGTGTTTGTGACTGCTGGGTGGCTGGCCAGGTGGAGGCGGTGGTTTCCTAGAGAACTTATAAAATTGAATATGGTAAGAAGCACTTAACGGTGAGCAGACTGATAAACTCCGGCTGCAAAGCCAGTACTTGAGCCCACTGAGGATTTCTTTCATTTGGTTCTGATATGACCTCCCATCCTAGCATGATAAAATGTCTTTTCAACCATTTCCAAACCATTTCAGCCATAAACTTCTTGAGAATTACAACTTTCAACATTGAACAGATATCTAGTGTGTGCCCACCACGTCATACACTGTGTTTAGCACACTACTGTGAAAATGTGAAACATCCTACTACAAATTTTATAAAAATCAGTAAGAAAGTGAACAATGCATTTCAATAAGATTAAAAATATAAATTCCAAATATAATTTAGGGTGACCGCTTCACTTTGGCAAACTTATAAGTGCATTTTATAACAGAATGTGTCATTTGTAAACCATTTGTTTTCTTGACCGTGAAAAAAACAGCCAGCACCTGATTCTATGGGTATGAAGGACCATCATGCTGAACCATGAAAAGGAATTTAAAAAAGAAGAAGAAAAACAAGCGCTATAAAATTTAGTTATGTAAAAACAGTGCCTCTTCAAAAGCTACCTTACTGTGAAGTATATACATATATACACATACATATAATAAATGGGATATTTTGCTAGCGATTTAATAAGCCTTGCAATTCTTCTTTAACTGTTACTTGGGTTAAGAGAGACCCACTATAAAAAAGAGATTCCAGAAAATAGTGAAAAGTAGTACAGTTACTGAAAATAAACTTTTTAGTTTAAATGAGTCTACTAGAATGCAAACTCCATGAGGGCAAGAAATTTTTTACTATTTTCGTCCACTGATGAATCCCCAGTGTCTAGAACAGCATCTTTGTTAGAACAGGTGCTTAATAAATCTTTTTTGAATTAATAAATTTTTTCGTTAAATTTAGCAGTCCCACGAACACCCCAGTTGTGTATCCTAAGTAGGCCCGCGGCCCCATGAGTACACACTGGTTCTCTGGCTCTTGCAATTTATACAGAAGTTCAAGTTGAGTAACGCAGGCCCCAAAATCTATTTTTAGACCAAAAACTCCAGAATGATTATCCAAAGAGAACCAGAAAATTTACTTTACTTCACTGGTATAGCACCAGATGAGCTAAATGAGAATTATCCCTATATTTTAACTATGTTTCCATTTGTTAACTGTTGAAAACCATGTACATTCTGACATTGTTTCTTTAACCACTTCAATCAAGAGTGTAATGGACCATTCGAAATGTTTAAGTAATATTTTACTGTCACAACAATTTGAGTTCTATTGTGTTTTTCTTTGGGTCTAATCCCTTGTTAATAATAACATAGCTACTAGGTATTAAACGTGACTACGTGCTCGATGAGATGGAGACGCACATTCTCACAAAAATGTCACGATGACACTTGAACAGGTGTTATCCTCACTTTGTAACCTCAGTTTCCTTAAGTGACCTTCCCAGATTCCCCCAGCTGGTGGTGGAGCTAGAATTCATCCAATTCTTGTCTGATTCAAAGTTAGACTCCTAACCCCTAGGCTACCTATTTATCCTGTCAGTGCACATCCATACACTGCTAGAGGGAAACACTGTGCTAAGTGATAAAAATGATTGGCAACCTTTTTTAATATTTGGAATAAATGATGTGTAAACAATTACTTAGGCTGCATGGAAAGATGAAAAGACCAAGTGTTTTCGGAACCAAATAGCTCTGAGTTCAAATCCTGTTTCACCAATGACTATCAGAGAGCCTTTGCAAAAACCAGGTAAACTTTCTGAATCTCAGTTTCCTTAAGTGTAAACATGAAGATAAGAAAACCAAATCTGCTCGGGGTGGTTGTGAGAGCTAAGGGAGCTGATGTGAGGAGAGTGCCTGGGATGGAGCCTGGCACAGGGCAAGTGCTCTCTGCAAGCCTAAATTCCCTTCCTTCTAACGGATTTGCTAAATTGGCACTGTGCTGATTTTTTTAAGTGTTTATTTCATCTTTGTAATACCATAATTACAGAATATAATGACATTGCATTCTCTACAACTACAAAGTAGAATTTATAAACTGATAGAATATGAGTTGGAAGAGGCTTTAGGAGCCATCTGTTCCAATCTCTTCCATTTCCAAATGAGGTCCGGAGAGCTTCGATGACTTGTTTCCAAGTTTTCACAGAAAGTTAACTGCAAAGACAGGACTAGATCTTGCTTCCCTTCCACCCTTATTCCTGCTACACCCTCAGCTTTTGCCTCATGTTACACAGGCATGGCAACGCATGTAATTTTCAGACAATTAAGCAGTACAAAGTAACTTCAATTTAATTGCATCCAATTAACAAGCCAAATTAGCACTTCATATGTACACTATTAAACTAGTTGTCTGGCTTCCAAAAGAAATAAAACACTGTTTCAAATAAATCTAGCATTTTAGTGAACAAAGCTACTTACAATTTAAATTACCTTTCCTATAATCTTCTTTATATGGAATTACACATAATCCCCATTAAAAAAAAAATACTTTCTGCACTATCAGGATGACAATACATGCTGTATTTTAAGTATCAAAATTTCCTCTCATTGAACACATACGATTTTCTTAGATTTGTATATATGTATGTGCACGCATGCGTGACCATACAAATACACACACTTAGAGACCCCTAAGCAAATATAAACGAAGGTGTGTCTACATTTACCTACTGCCCACTTTCAAAAGTCCCGCCTTTTGGCTGGGTTTCTGAACTCACGTTGAATCTGCCACAACGCTAATAATAAGAAGTTCAAAGATCTCCCACTTTCTTTTCCAGAGAAAATGAAACCACCAAATAAATCTTTGCCAAAAAAAGCACTGCATTTCCAATACACTGCACGACACTATCTGTCCCGTATTGTCATGATTTAGATACAACTGGGTATCAACTAAAAAGCAGCACTCTAATTAAACACTAAATGAATCATCTATTTGTACCTTATACATATACACCTACGAATATAAATACTTTGTAATTTTAAGTATAAACATTTCTATAAGTCGGTGTTGAATGGTCAACTTTCACTGTTAGTATTTACGAATATTTTCTGGAGTAAAAAAAGCATAAAAAACGTATTTTATGCTTAATATAATAATGCAATATTTTACTTACAATGTTCAAATTGATAAACTTCCATACACATTTGGCCATGTTTAACAAAATAGTTTAATCATTTTTGTTAGTTATTATTTTTTAATGTGCTTTTAAGATAGCCATTAACAGGAGGAAAGAATTCAAACCGTCATGCAATGGAGGCAACTTTCATCCCTTCTCTTTTGGATGTTCTGGCAATCTAACTGCTTCCTTGCCACCAAGATGTTCATCCCATATACCCTTCCTTATAACCTTTCCAAAACATCACTCCTCTGCTCAAAAACCCTCAGTGAAGTCCAGCTTTCTCAGCAGGGCTCCGAGGCTCCAAAAGATCTGGGACGATGCCCCTCCCCAAGCTCACCTGACCTCCCCCTCCCATGGCGCTGTCCCTATGCACCCCCACCCCTCCACGCCAGGTCAGAGTATGCTGAGCCCCTCTCTTTCCTCTTTACTTAATGAAATTCTATTAAACCTTCAAGGTCCCCAATCAAAAATCGCATCCCCCCATAAGGACCCTCTAACCTTTCCAGTTAGAAAAAACCCTGCTTGCATTTATACTCTATTTTTACTTGTTACGTGTTAATAATGTTTACTTATAAGGCATATTTCCTGCCTAGATTGTAAGATTCTTGAAGTTGGGGATCATCCTCCTTTCATCTCTCAGTTACTCAATCTGACTGCAGAGCCCAAGCTCAAAGCCACTACATAAAATGGTCTCTTTTTGCCACCTAAATTGAATTTTCTACATTATACAAAGCACAAAACAGAGAACAAAGAAATCAAATGACACAGTTGACGAAACACACTTATTTTCACTAGCCTTTGTTTCTACTCTTTTTCCTCTTACATTCATATTACACTGACCCCTAATCATGTGGAAAGTAAAAAAATCAGTTCTAAATTTCTCCAAAGATCCTGATATTCGCAATCACGTAGAGAAATTATCTGGCGAATTGAATGTTTCACTCTTTCCCTAGTTGTTTAGAAACATATAGATCCAGCTCATGCAGGGCCCCAAAGATTAATTGGTTACTTCACACAGCGACCTTGTAAAGATTTCTGAATTGACAGTTATTCATTAATTGAATCAACGATGCTGGCTAATTTAGTTAACTGGAGCCGCAAATAAGTATTTTGTAAAACTTAAATTCTTTATTCTTAAAAAAAAAAATTCCTCTGCAAATAATAATAACTAACCAACAGGTAAGTCCCTCAAACAGAAATCAGCACATACGAAGTTATAAAAAATTTCCAGGGAGTTAGGGCCAATTGATGTGAAAAGACAGGTGTTACACATAAACCTCTTGCAACTTCTAAGCCCTGTTCCTCAAAATTTCCTCTCCAGGGATCAGCCTGTAACAAGGTCATCATGAGTGCCAATTTGCCCAAGGCAGTCTTCATTTATGCCAGGTTGGATAATCATTCATGTGGTCAACCTGCCTTCACGGCCCTGCCCACATGGTCTGCATCACCTCTCTCTTGTTATCTGCCCTCCAGCCACACTGGCTTGCTTTCAACTCCTGGAAACACTGTATATCCCCCAACCTCAGGGCATTTGCATTATTCCCTCTTTGTACAACAGTCTCCTCTCCCCATCCACTTTTCCAATTGACTCTTTATCTCCAGACAAGGGTGATACACACTCCTTTATGTTTCTTCCACAGCACTTGAAACAAATGAGGTATTACATATATTGGTTCGCCATGTGAATAATATCTGTCAATTCCAAACAATTACAAGCTTCTTTTGTGGTGTGGGTCATCAGACACAATGGTGTCTAGCACAAGGCCTGACCTATGGAAAATACTTGTTGAATGACTGGATGAGTGAACTGCATTGATAAACAATGAGGGAGCACCCGTCAAAGTACTCTGAAGAGAGGAGTAAGATTATATGTGAGTGGCAAGTCGAAAAGGCTGGTCCTGGGTGATTCCTGACCTTACATCCAACCATCCTATTACCCAGAAGTAGTAGGTCAGACCCCACATGCTATCTGCCCAGAATCACTCTCATGCACACAAACATTATTTTCATCTCTTCTTCTCTCCAAAGCACTATTCTTCAAATATGTCTAAACAGTTATACCCCAAATTTTAAGCTGACAGGAAATCTAAAGTTATAGACACTTGTAGAATAGATCACATATCACCAGTAATGCCTCAGATGATGAGTAATGGGAGTGTATATTAAGATTAGCACATATTTGGCCCAGAACAATAGTGACCCAAATATCAGGTAGTTCTGATTCTATTCTAAATGTACTCATGAAGCTAGTATAGATCTATACCTATCTAATGCTGGTATCCATGCATCCCAGAGAAGCCAAAGAATGCACAGACCAAGTAAGCTAAGTTATCCTCTTTTACATGAAGATTTTAGAGTTGTGACACAATAATAAAGTGCTAAAATATTTTCCAAAGTTTCTTAATGGCATCTTAAAGCTGCAAAAACTGATTTACAATCTTTTTTGCAATGCTTTTGATTGTGATCAAATATCAGGAACAAATAGAAAACATTACTTCTCATACAATTTCCTTAAAATAAGCACAATTTTATTTTTGTAGTTTTCTAATTTTCCTTCAATCCTCTGTGTTCATCCACAGCTTCAAACACTGTGAAGCCTACAGGCTTCGTGGCACACCCTGACTTCAACATTCCCTAAAGTTTTACTCGGTATTAATGAAGGCTCTGCCTAAGTGGTTAAAGCAAATCCAAACACTCCGGATGGTTTGAAGTTTCTTATGAAACCTGAAGTTCATTAAGTTGAGTTAGCAAACTTCCTCTGCTCCTTTTTTATAATATCACTTTAAAAGTTGCAACATTTACATGCCAAGTTTTAGCCAAAATATGAATTCACAATGAATTCACAGATAAATTCATGAACTGGAAGTGTAACACCGAAATTTTCAGGTAGAGATTTAAACCGTGAACCATTTCTCCACCTACAGGACTAATGCATAGACCAACAGAGTTTTCTGCTGATGCTGATCATGTACCAAATGTAAAAACAGTGTTTATTTTTAACAAATAAGAGAGGAGCGATCTGTTTGGTCCACAGCCATACATTCAGTTGATCTTAGCCATTTTTCCCTTGTTGTAATACATACTGAATCAGGTAATAAATTACCTCACATCCTAATGGATCACACTTTCGCTAATACCAAATAACATTTTCCATAGGTTTTTAAAACTACTTTTCCTATGTGAAGCTATCAAATGAACTTTAGCTAATTACTGATCATTCAAAAATCTACACACAACACCAATAGTGTACTTGTTGTTTGTTACTGCTGCTGTTCAAATGTGCCCTGCTTTTTTTAATAAAAGGCAAATTTTAAAATAAGATTATTATTGTAAATTGAATCGGCATAAAAGATTCAACCTTGTTTTCTGAATAGTGACAAAGTGCCAAAAGTTCAAGCAGACACATGCACCATTACTCCACAAGGAACACTTGCATATATGTTGTCCTCTGTTTTGTTTTCATGGCAACGAGAACATTTGCAAACACATCTCATGTAAAAGGAACCTGATCAATCAAAAGATTCTGCTGGTTAATCTTTCAGTGTAGTCAAACAGCATTATTTCCCTATGTGATAATACATACACAGTAAAATTTTCCCATTCCATGTTTAGTAGAAATATAGAAATGTTTTATCTGCTTTAATGGTATTTTACTGAACACCTCCACAAGGATCTAACCAGTTAAATTTTAAATCTGTAATATCATTAATATGCTACTATTCCCCAAATGGTCCCCGAATCAATCTCATGTCAATTTAATCTTAAATACCCTCATATAAATGTAATCAGTCTCTAATAAATTCAACCGCATAAAGTACAATCACCATAGCAGATACATAGATGCCAATAAGTGAATTTTACTTTATACCTGGTCTATACTCAAAGCAAGAAATTGTCTCAGACAATTTTCAAAAGATTCACCATTGTAATGTAATGTATTTCTGTATGTAAGAAATATACTGCACATTTCAAACCTAGTGGTCAAAAGGGATTATGACACTGGAAACACACTGTCATTAAGTGGATATTGGTAAATCCCTTTCAGCTCAAAATAAAAATGTACAGTTGTCATGTGGTACCATAATTCCTCAGGGTTCCACAGGAATTATCTCTTAATAATGAAAATAATATCCACTTTACTCATACGAAGGGTATTTCTGTTTTGATACATTATTTGGCCTATATCCTAAAAATCAAATCCAATCTACTCATTACACAATCTACTTGGGTAAAATTTTGCTTTGGCACTCTTATAAGGTAAAAAAGCAATGAAGCATTTGCTAATTCTAATATATGTAATATATAATACATATGCAAATATGTAAAATAACTTGATTTGCTCAAGGACAAATATCACCAAATATTTCTATATCACTGGAGGAAACGTTTCTAATAAAGTTAAATGGCTTTTTTCTAAGAGAACAGATCATTGAAAATTTAATTAAAATGGATCTTATCAATATTTCAAGTAATTTCTGGGCTTGATTATGCACTACAAAAGAAACGAGAAAAATCAATAGCCCTTGACTAGGGCTCTGGGTATGCTAGAAAAACACAGTACTCTTGTGAATTATTGAGGTCTAGCCTTGGTGGTGGGGGAGAGACCAATATTTATTTGGAGGTAAATTGAGTTATTTTTAAAATTGCAAAAAAGGAAGGAGAAAAATCAGTTCAAATTTTCCATTATAATGAAAGTACAGGAAACAAGCCTTTCTATATTCATTTTAGGCCCAAATAACTGTGCAGAGAATAAGGGTTTTGCAATGTCAGTTGCACACACAGCTTCCTGTGTGAATTCCAAGCCATTACAGGTGTCCTAAGGCCGCCAGTGAAACCTATTATCAGGAGATTCCTCCGGTTTCCTCCAAGCCATCCCCACTGCCCCCCGCCCGCGCACACACTATAGTGGATCTCCTCCAGGTGTCTTTATTAAGGACCCTCTCTCTTGTCTACACTCAGGAGGTTAAAGTGCCCCCTTTCCCTCGGCGCAGCACGTAAAAAGCGTTCCCATTAGGGAGGACTAGTTCCTGCAGTCCTTTTTAGTTAGATGCTTTCAAGTCAGAGAGGAGAGAGAGGAGCCACTTGAAGAAACCCTCCTTCCCGTCCTCCTTTTCCCCACTGGGAGCCAAGTCCCTGAAGGACAACACCCAGGGACACTTCCTGACCTTATGTCCCCTCACCCAATTTGGGCTTGGAGGGTTGGGGTCGCATTTTCTTGTGTCCTCTGCTGCACTGGATGTGTTATGTAAGAGGGACGGAGCGCGGGAGGCACATGCGTATAAAGCGCACCGATCTGTGATAACAGCTGGGGTGGCAGAGACGACCCCCCCACACACCAAATACGACAGACACCACACACGCACATCAGCCCCCCAACACACACACACACACACGCACACGCACATGCACACACGCACACACTCAGAGAGCAATGTCTTCCTGTCTCACTCCTACCAGTACCAGACGCACAGAATGGAAAGGCGGGGGGTGGGGGTGAAGGGAGGTGAGAGAGGAGGAGCAGCAGCAGCAGCACATCTGCTTTGATAGCGGCCGACAGAGCCGCCGCGGCAGAGAGCCCCTCGTTAACCCCCTTCCTGTGGCTGCACCACGTCATGGAACATTCCCGGAACGGGCCAACGTTCCACCCACTTCAGGGAACAGACATAAAGGCGCAGACCCAGATCCCCACAGTGCACAGCCCAAACACACATGTCCCTCTTCCCGGTCCCCGGCCAGACGCACAGACAAACACGCATGCAAACCGCCCCCACCCGTCTCCACGCGCCCGGGTCCAGCCGGCCGCGGCCGGAGCCTCTCTGCGACCGGTGCACCCGCAAGGCGAGGGCGCCTCCGCCTGAACCTTCCATTGAGACAGTCCCCTCCTTCCGCGCTTCCTTCCTTCTCTTCTCCTTCCTTCCTTCCTTCTTTCCTTGCCCGGGAGGAAAAAGGAGTCACTGAAATGCCCACAGCCAGCTCCTTCGCTGCGCTCGCTCGGCCACAGGCCGGCGGCCCGGGCCTCGCGCCGCCCGCCCTCCGGGCCGCCCGCGCCGCCCCCGACCCGCGCCGCGCGCCGCGGCCCCCTCCCCCGCTACCTGACAACGGGCCGCCGGCGGCCGCCGCAGCCGCAGCGGTGGCCCGGCCGTGCGCGCCGGTGCACGTCGCTCATTAGTAACCAGGCACATTCCTGCCTCCAGCGCTCCCGCGCGGCCCCCTCCCCCCAGGACATTACGCAAAGCAGCCTCCCCTCATCTGCATAGATCCTCGGCCAGGGTATTCCCCGCATTTCCAACCCGCCCGACCCCCGCCCGCGTCTCCCCCTTCCCCGCCCCCTCCGACCCTCACCCTCGGGAAACCGGGAAGGGGCTGGGGGCGCGCGCCGGGGAGGGATGGAGTTCGGCGGCGGCTATTTCAGTATAAAGTGAAACGAGCTCCTACCGCCGAAGGAGGCAGGAAAAACACAGCACCGAGGCCACTTACCGAGCCGAGGAGGGACCTAGATTCCCGCCGCTCTGCTCTCCCAGTGGTCGGTCCGCCCTCCACGCACCCCGAAGCTGCACCCAGCGCCCCAGAGGCGAGACGTGGAGGAATATTGTTAACGAGCCAAGAGACCCTCCAAGTTGCTCCGGGCTCCGAGGAGCGTCAACGTCCAAGACACAACTTGGCAAATACTTGTGCCACAGTCACCGAAGATGTTTTTGCGGAGACCCTCCTCCGGCAGGGAGAGACAGCGCTCCGCGGCGCCCTGCTCTCCTCCTCTCCACCCCCTCACCTCCAGCCCGCCTCCCGCCGGCCGCCCGCCTCCGGGCCGCGAGCCCCTCGGGCGGCTGTCAGCTCCCGGCCGCCGCCGGGTGACAGGGGCGGGAGGAGGGCGCGACGCTGCGGCCCGAGCCCGAGCGGGCGAGGGGGATCCTCGCAGCCGCGGCGGCCGCTCACCTGGAAAGTCACCGCTGAGAAGGAGGAGGAGGAGGAGAAGGAGGACGCAGAGGAGGAGGAAGAGGAGGGAGAGGAGGAGGGGGAGGAAACCCCCCTGGTGCCCTTGTTCTCGCTGCCGCGGCGGCCGCTCCTCCCCAAGGCTGAGCGTGTCTGGTGGGGGGTGTCTGGTAGCATTTCCTTAAGGACAGGGAGGGCGGGCGCAGAGGGAGGGAAAAGATCCCGACCGCCAGCCCAGGCTCTTCTTGCCTTTATTTATTTTTCTGACACAGTACGGAGATGGGCCCGGAGCTGGGGCCGCCGAGCTCGGGCGGGAGCCGCGAGGCCCGGGCCGCAGTTGTCTGCGTGCGGGAGCCGCAGCGGCCGCCTCCCTCCCGGGCTGTGGACGCACCGGGTTATTCCTGGCAGCGCCTCCCCGAACAGAAGTTACTAGGAGGAGTGCGCGGCGAGGGCGAGCGGGGGGAGAGGCGGGGGGAGGGAGGAAGAGGGAGAGACTCAGCCAGCGACGTCATCGGATCCCCCAGAGCGTCCCAGGGAGGGAGGCTGAACCAGAAAAACCAGTCTGGAGCCGGCGAGAGAGGGATGTGCGGCGCGCGGGGCGGCGGGGGAGGGAGCGGCCGGGAGGGCAGGGCGCGGCCCCGCTGCGGCCGCTCCGGGCGGGAAGATCGCGGCCGCACACCCGCTCGCCCGGAGCCGGGAACTCCCGGGAGGGCCGGTCTCTACTTGTCATGCAGAAAACTTCGGCGTCCCTGGGAGCCTGGATGTGGAAACCTCCTTCGTCCCCAGCCCCTCCCCATCTTCCCCATTTTCCATAAAATCTTTCCCTGCCTTCCTGACAAACGGAATTACAGAATAGTTAGTATTGTCCTTAGATTTTGTCCAAGTACATCTGATCGCTTGGCTCTCCTGGCCACTGCCTCTACTCAGGATTATTGTTATTGGTCAAGAAAAACAAAATCAGACTGTAGCTCCCGGCCGCGTTTCTGGAGCTTTGCAAAGTGTTTTACTAGCACTTTCCGTGCCCCTACGGGAGCACGAACTTTTCACGCGCTCCAACCGCGCCAGCTGCTTTCCCTGGAGTCACCCACCAGGGCGCCCCCGGCGTGCCCGGCTCTGGGAATGCGGCCTGCCCTCGCCGGGGGATTCAAATAGGTTTGGGCTGCGGCGCGGGAAGCAGCTGTCGGTTTCCTGGTGGGCCGCGCTGGGATCTTGGGGCGAGCTGCTACCTCCAGCCTGTGCGCTTCCTTCTCCACGGAAGGGATTGGAGTGAAATCACACCCAGCCCTGGGAGAGTGGGGCCGGGGGGTGGGGAATCCCAAGCGAGTGGGGGCCGGGACTCTGGGCTTCCTCTCTGGCCGGGCGACACCCGGGGGACACCGGGGCTCCCTGGGGCCGTTACCCTGCTTGTGTGGACCCGCCAGCACCCTCGGGGGAGGTCGCCAGGGCGCCGTGGCGTCCGAGCGCCGCAAGTGGCTGCAGGGCCGAGCCAGCTCCCGGAGCGCCTCCTCCGGGTGGTCTCCCTGCTGAGCAGGGACCGCGCGCCGCCCCTCTCGGGCGCCCAAGCCACCGCACCCCGCCGAGCCGGGCATAGAAGCCGGGGTGCTGCGAGACCCAGCGCCCTCCCCATCCCCCACCCGCGCCGCCGCCCTGCCCGGGGCGGAGTAAACAAGAGACGCGCAAGATTTGACCTGGCGCGACCCGGCTTTCTGGCCGGGGTTCCCCCTGAGCAGGTGACTCCGTGGGAGGGGTGGAAATGAGTCTCTGGAATGAATTCCGGGCCAAAGACATTAACTGTGGTTCTGCTTTTAAGGCAGATATTTCACCAACAACTGCGGAATGTTTTGCGTCTGGAGTTTCACATTTCGCGGAAAGGGAACAAATGTCAAGATATAGAAAATACTCCCTCTCTTTTTATTAAAAATAAGTACATTGAAAAGGAAGGGCAGCCCCTTTAATGACTGCGAGAGTAGCGCTGCTGGTTTCGTTTTTGATTTGTTCTGTTTTGTTTTTCATTTCGACCTATAATCAGTGCATTTTTGAGATCCCATGCAATGGCGACAGTGCTATGAGGGACAACTCTGCAAAATAAATCGGTGATACATTTTTTTTTACCGGTTTTTTTTTAAAAGAAAAATCTGAACGATTTGGAATAAGTTTCAGTATGTCCTTCTTGTAGGTTGATCTCATTTAAATTCAGGCCTCCGTTCACTTAAGCGGCTTCTGCTTTCATTGCATAGGTTCTTTAACATTGAGCTTTTCCTGACTGAACTTGAAACCCGTAATAAAAATACTCCCACAAACATCATTTTCTTTTAAATGTATGCGGTTGCATTTTTAAATGTCCATTTACAACCCCAAATGTGATTTTCAAAATTTTTTTCACTCTCCAACCCACCTGCTACATGCTCCAAGAGCCCATTTTATTTAATTGCTTAATAGAGAAGATTAAGCAGTTTCTTTAAGAATCCAATTTCCCTTCAGCACACACAACAGCAGCTGCCCAAGCTCCCAGCAACTAAGCAAGAAAAGTAGCAGGCAGCGTTCGGCTTCACTAGAATGAATGTCAGTTGAAACCTTAAATACCGCTTTAAAAGACTAAATTAAGTAATAGAATGTGAATATTAAGATAGGTAATTGGGCAGACAAAATAATTCTTTAAAAAGCAAAGTAAATATATATCAATATATATCAATTTTGATGATCTGATCCCACCATCAAAAAAGACCCCTGGTCAAACTTTGACAAATTTTAAATAATTACTCATTTCAAAATCCTCACAATCTAAAGAAGATAGTCTGGATTGAGTTGAAGTAAAGTAAAAATATTAATATTTGTGAATATGTGTTAACTAGGTGGCATACCCTCTACTGGGAAGAATCCTTACCTTTAAGTAAACAGTACATTTAAGTAAATAGTAAATTCCTGTCGCTTGCCTCTAATGGTGCAAGGAGTTGCTTGCAGTTGCTGGGGAGTCACTGCAGCTCTGGCGCAAATTAACACCATCCATTCCAGAGCCTGACCTACAGGGGACTCACAGAACACACTGGCGCTGTCTGTTGTGGCTGTCTCTTCTGTGGTCAGCTCCACTGGCTTACTGTCTTGGGACTTCTTTCCCAAAGGTTGCATGGCCTTTCCTCTCCAAGCGAATGTCCCTTGTAACTCATATTTTATGTCCGTATCCCAAACATGCCATCTATATTTAGTGAATGTCCAGTTGCTTACATGTAAGGACAATAGAATAACAGGAAAGCTCTTCCCAGAAAACCTCCAAAGAAAACCTGGCATTGGTAGGATACTGTGCATGCAGCCCAAAGCAGCTCTATGGGAAGTGAGGCCGGGTAGGCCACAGCTGACCCATCCTGGTACCCATATAGAGCATCAGCAAAGAAGCAGGAACTTTGTTTTCATCACATGCCCTTCTAATCACTTCTCAGTGTCAAAGGAAAGGAAGTAATCTGGCTTATGAAGCATTAAGAAAGTAAAATAATTAATGGCTACATGGCAGTATGGCATTTTTCAGAGTGTTGTCAGAAAATCATTTTGAACTGAAATCACTTTCATTCAAAAAATATTTATTTAATGCTGGCTATGTGCTAAAGATACTTAAGATGTATCAGTGAGCAAATCAAAGATCCCTGCTTTTATGGAATTGGCATTCCAATGAGAGAGGAGAGACAGAGAAGAAACAGGATAGGCAATAAACGTAAGAAATAAACTGTGTAAGACTTTGAAAGGCAAAAAGAATTTTGAAAAAAAAATAAAATAGGGTAAAGGATATAGGTGGGGTGGAGGCCCTCTTGTGCTGTATTAAGTAGGGAGATCAGAGTAGGACTTGTTGAGGAGGGAGATTTCTGCCAAGGCTGGAAGGAAATCTTTTAGTCATGGAGATTATCTGGAGGACAGAGCTTTTCAGGTAGAGGGAACAGCTCCAAGACCTGCAATATTTGTAGGCCTCCAGGGGAGCAGTGTGACTAGAATAGAAGGAGCTAGTCAGTGAATAGAACAGCCTCCCAGGCCACCATAAAGACTCCTCTAATTCTGAAAAGCTTGGTTAAAGGCAGGTTTTTGGTCTTTACCACTCAGTCCTACTGAATCTGAATCTTTGTGGGCCCAGGGCTCTGCATTTTTAACAGATAATGCAGTTGATACTTATATGTTCTAAAGCTCAAGACCCACCACTACAGAGCATGGAGCCAGATATACCTAGGCAGGAAAACTGGGTACCAGGAGACATTGTACATAACGCTTCTAGAACTAGGGAGGTCCATGTTACAAATCAAAACTCTTTTCATTAAACCCTCAACTCAAGCAAGCTTAAAGAAAAAGCGATTTCACTGACTCACATAACTAGAAGTCAAGGACTACCTTTCAACTCAGCAAGATCCTTGGGCTCAAATGCTATTGCCCCAGTTAGGCCTTCTCCATCTTCCAGCTCTTCTGTCTTTGCTGCCCTTTGCCCTTCAGACATTCTGCAGGTTGGTAGTGGAACTCCCAAATTATTGTCCTCCTAGTTTAGTGACCCGAGCAGGAAAAGACTTTTTTCCCAGATGGCTTAGGCAGCCTTAGTTGTGTCCTCGCTTCTGAACCACTGGCTGGGCTCTGGTGGCTGAGTGATCTGATTGGTCATACCTAGACCTGGAAGGGGGCAGTCCTCATGGAAAAAGCTTTGTCCAAAAGAAAGGTGTTGTGCAGACTGCGGGGGTCAGGGGGGTCCACTACATCTCTGCTTCTTTTGGTCCTTGGTTTCTCTATTTTTAAAAAGTAGGGAGTTGATCAAGATGATGTGTCCGATTCCTTATGGCTATAAATTCTATATAAATTGCTGCAATAAACGCCCCCTTAAAATTGTGCAAAATGAATCGACTGGCATACCATTTTCTCAGATAAATTTATAGTACTATAAATAAGACACTAAAGGGGTTACCTGCTATGGGATTCTGATGAATAAATAGAATATAGCCTTAGGTCTTAGTAAAGAGTAATGACTTAGAACTGCCTTTCTGATGGATCTCCTGCTTCCTCATCTGCTTTAATTGGTATAAAGAGAAAAATTAAGCAGCATTATGATTCGTGTGCCATTAAGAATACTTACGTCTCCAAAAATTAGTTAAAGAAAAGAATTCGGAGGGAAAATCTGCCTGTCTGTTGAATTGTTAATAGGACACAAGTCCAAACATTCGAATGTAGACCAGTCTCTCTATGCCACTATCATTGTCCTTCAGCTGGGGGAGTGGAGGGAGATGGTGGTGATGAAGGACCAATCAGCCAGAGCCATACTGTGACTCAAGGTGGCATCTGTTAGGACTGAAGGATAAAGTGCTTATCCTCATGGCTTTTACAAGGTGGACACAGCATGTAGACGTCCAACTCACCAAATGTCAGCCTGTACTCCACAGTTTCTCTAAATATATTCCAAAGACCACCTGTAGCAGCATCTCTTGAAATGCTTAATTAAAAGTCTGGGATGCCCCCTAAACTTATATTAATAAAATCAGAATCCTCAAGATTAGAGGCCTGGGAAACTCCATGTGAATAAGATCCTCAGATGACTTCTCTTCTCATTAAAGCTGAAAAGCGTCACTTTACACTTTGCCCCTAAGCTTGAATTGGGGCTGGATGGCTGAGAATCCCCTTCTTCTCTCCTTGTCACATTCTTCAGGTTTCCCATGATCCTTTATGACAGGGTGGTCCCTTTTCTCTTTCAAAGGTATCTGTCGGGCTGCATGGATGGAGCCTGTAGTCCCAGCTACTCCAGAGGCTGAGGCAGGAGGATCACTTGGGCCCAGAAGTTTGAGGCTGCAGTGAGCTATGACCACACCACCACACTCCAGCTTAACCATCTCAAAAACAAACAAACAAAAAACAATTTAAGAGTATCACATTAACCACATCCCCCCATCCCACTCTCTTCCATCACTCGCCCCCCCCCCCTCTAAAATTGGTTATAGCTGAAATTCCTCCATTTAACAGTCACTACTTGGGGTTAAGGCTTTGCATCTTTAGAAATCTTCCTATATAAGCTAACTGCAAGTGGTGAGCTTTTCCTATCCCAAGCTCTTAATTAGTTATTAACTTCTTAGGAAAGATTAATTTATTAGATTGCCTTTCCAGAGCTTAGTATCCAGACTGATTTATCTTGACAAAGTGCAGGGTGGGGATAAAACAGGGAAGTCTGGAGCGGGGTGAGACAGAGAGGTGCAAAGCTCGGACTGGACTGACATGGTGCACCAGGGGACTAGGAAGAGGACACAAATTGAAGGGAAAAGGGTGTGGAAAGATGAAATGAGAGAGGCAAACACAAAAGCAACATCTTTGGCTGCAGAGGATGCTTCTGCTCAGGGCAGTCATGACAGTCCAGGCAGGAGCAAGGTGGGTGGCTCTGTCGATCCAGGGAACAGGCCCCAGTCCTGACCCTGAGCTAGCAGCAGACCTGGGCACCCGCTCTGGGCCTCCACTTCCTCATCCAAACAATAAGGCGGTTCCCTTCTAACCTTAAGATTCTGAAACTGGAACTCCTGACAATACAGCAGGGACAGAAAGAGGGAACAGGAAGAGAGGGAAACATGAAGGAGAAAAATAGGGGAGAGAGCTTATCACGGCCCTTCAAAGCCCTCCCAAGCTCTTCTAGCGGTTTCTTAGGGCAAAATGTCAATTTCCGATGTTAAAGAAATGGGCGTATATGGGAAGGTGGATAGTCATGGGTAAGGCTCAGAGGAGAGATTTTAGTTTAAACATACACCATATAAATTCAATATACTATATGCTCAGAAATGAGAAGAGTTGTTTCTCATTATCAGCCTTAAAATATTTTGGGGAAAAAAGTGCATTTTTCTTGATTTAATCAATGAAGTTCTTAAACTTCAGGTCCTTAAACTTTTAGGATTTCTGAGAACAATGACTTGATCCACTCCCAATCTGTCTACTGGTCTGATGTCTGGTAGATTTGACCCTCCTTTATATATCTTTAAACCCTGAGTTAAGAGGAGGAAAAAAAAAAACAAACAAACGACAACAAAAAAAAAAACAAAGTTAAATAGTTGTCACTAAGCTTAGGCAGTGATTCAGGCCCTTAGCTAGAAATTTTATGTAAAATAAGGTAGCAAGTTAAAAGCATTACATCAAAGAGAGGATGTGCCAGTGGAGGATATTATCTCAGATTCAGAGGAGAATGCTCTCAGCAAGGAAGAAGATAACAGAATTATTCAGATGCAAAGCAGGGTGGGTTCACCGAGCTGTTACTGGAATAAAAACAGAGCAACTCCTGAAACAGTCCCCTGCAAACCATCAATGTACATGGTGAACCCAAACGATGGAGAGACCAGTGTGCCATAGCAGTACACTTTGTGTCAGAGGAGGAAATCCATGATCTGTTTAGAAAGATTTCCACAAGAGATAATTAAAATCATTTTAAAAAATATTTTTTACTCAAGAGGCTTAAGATTCAATTATTTGAAAAATCTACTTGTATAAAAGAGACCACTCTCAGTGATTTTCATAGAGTGTAAAAGTATTAGAAAGTTAATTGTTTGTCCTGTACCTCTTTTAAAAAGATTTGTAATAAAGGAACTATATAGTCGGTATGCCATTTTCCATGGACATTCTTGCATCTATAGATGAATATGTCAAAACCTTCTGCTCCAGCACACTGATATGCCCCATGTCCCCCTAGTATCTTCTGATTTTATCTACAATTGTTTTATAATCATTTATCCTGGGAATGGGAAATCCTCGACTAGCAGACGCTGTGCCGACAATGTGTGGTTTTGAAGAAATATTCTGAGTTTTAAAGTTAGTATTGTACTCCTGCCTTCTTAGCTTTCCCTGGGCTCTGTGTATAAGCCAGGGCACTGCCCCTGAAATATATGAGATTCCCTTAGCTAAATGAAATCTGAAATAACGACACTGGTGGGGTCATCCTTAAAACAGACCTATGTTAAAAGAATAATATTTAGCCTTGGGGAAGCAACCTGTTCTTTTGATGATATTATATCTGTCCTTCAAGCCAATGATTATTTTCCAAAAATCAAAGATTTTTTTTGCCAGACATCTGGGGATGCCTGACCCTTATACCAGTGGTACCAAAGCTCACCAAATGTCATGAGTGTAGATCAGCCCTTGATGGACTGAAAAAACAGTACTTTTTACAATCTAGGTAACCAAAGTAAACGAATCATAAGTGTACAACTATGTTAATTTTTGCATGTATGCGAGCGTGGTTACATAACCATTACTCAGATGAAGATGGAGAATGTTTTTAATATTCCAGAAGGCTCCCTTGTGCCCCTTCCCAGTTAATACACCCCTGAGTTAATCAGTATTCTAACTTCTATCACAATAGATTGATTTTTGAGTAAAGATATGTTTGTATGCATGCATGTCTGCATAGCATATATTTATTTTTAAAGTAACATATCGAGTAACCATGCGCTAGACACAATTTGGTGGCCAGAGATACAGGGGTGAACAAGGCAAATGAGTCCTCTAGGCTCTATGGGGCTTCACATTCAGTTGAGAAACTGATAGCAAACCAATTATCAAATAAGACAATTTCAAACCATGAAGAAATGGCAAAAAGAATAAAACAAGGTAATTGATAGGCAGTAAATGGGCAGGGTAGAGCAATACTGGATAGGGAGGGGAACGGTGTCTGCAGAGTTGACATTTTAGCTGAGAACTGACTGATGCAAAGCTGGGAAAGAAAGCCCCAGAAGAGAGAACTGAAAGTGCAAAAGGCCTAAGACAAGAAGCAGCTCCGTGCCAGGAGGAACTGAAAGGCCAGTGTGGCTGGACATGGGAGGTGAGGAGCAGAAGGAGAAAGTCTTCTAAGAGATGTTGTAAGAGAGGCAACCAGAGCCAGAAAACAGTGCCTTTGTGGGCTAGGTGATTTCTGAAGAACAGAATAGACACTGAGGATAGAAAATATATATCTAATATATTCTATTAATTAATTAAAAAAAAAAAAAAAGAGCTGTTCCCAGAAACAGCCTTCAGTAAATAAATAATAGCTGCTGGGTATGACTTGCAACTGGGTGGCAGGTCCACAGGGGAAGAATTCCAAATCAGAGGACTTTCTGAAAGCATAATTATACATATTGAATGTGACAAAAGGAAAATAGTTTTTAAGGTAGCAAATCCTAAAGAGAATTTGGATAATGTAGATGTTATTCTTCA
>RJWJ010019952.1:0-29658 GCA_004363605.1 Indri indri | reverse complement strand
GCACTTGCACGCCCCTGAAAGAGGGTGCCTCCTTAAATTTTGCACCATGGGCCCCTTTTGCCTCACCCTCTCAGGCATGAGCTTGGATCTGTACTGGAGCATACGGAGAACAGGTGGGTAGAACATTCAGAAAAACGTACTAGGAGTCCTTGAAAAAGAGAGCACAACCCAGACCCAGAGGGAGTAGAGCCCATGCTGGGAGCGGGAGGGCCCTGGAGTCATCAGCGAGGACGAGCCTGAGGGCCGACTGCCTCATCTCGGCACACAGGCGCTTGTGCCTAAGGACCTCCCCCAAAGACAGGAAAACCAAACTGGCACACACCAGGAGGAACGTGGCACAGGCAGTGGTGTGAGCGCCAGGCTGCACGCTGGAGGACAGGAGCTGCTGGTGGGGATGGGCAGCCAGCTGCTGGAGGAGGGATGGGAGTCCTCCGGGGCACAGAGGCTCTTCTGGCAGAGGGATGTATGTGAATGACCCAGGGGCCTTGGACGACCGGCCATCTGGGGAGTGCTGGGCAGTCGGTCTCAGCGGGGGTGGGGAGGGTGAGCCCCCACTGGCCACACCTCTGGGGGCTGACTCTCCAGGGACCCCCACTGCTCTCCACACTTCTGCTTTCCCTGCACCCAGGATAGATTTCCCTCACCACCCAGGCCGCTCAGGGCTTATCTCCACAGGGCCCGCTAGGAAACGTGCCGTCTGCCCTTCCATTGGCATCTGATCCCTCTGAGGACGGCTCCTCGACATGACCCTTTGAGATGCACCAGCAGAGGGGGCATGGGGTGCCTGGAGGAAGAGGCTCGGTGCTCCCTGCACTGAGGTCACGCTGGACGTGGTGAGGGCAGTGGCTCCGCCGCACAGCGCCATGCAGCAGTGGCTGGCAACGGCGTGGATGGAGGCCAACCCCACGCGGACTCTGTGCTCCTGGGATGGGCTGCGGCCACCCAAGGAAGGGGCGCTTGCTCTCCACCCCGGCACTGTCCACCCACCAAGCCGCTCACTGCTCTGTTCCAAGGGCTTCTTCCACTCACTTGCACACGGTGTCTCGGAAGGGAAGGAATTGGCAAAGGGCAGAGGACAACAGGGCAGGGGAAACTATTTTATTTAACGGACCCCTCCCTTCCTGCTCTCAAAGAGCTGACCCGACATCCTCTCTGCTGACATCAAAATCAAACTGGAGTAGAGCTCCGGCACACACAGGGCGCTGCCTCCCGGTCCTCTCCGTGAGGCTCAGAGGACGCTCGCAGGGCCTGGCTCTGCAGAGAGACCCAGCTCTGGGGCTCACATTCCGCACACTGAGCCCGGGTACCACACCACGGGTCTATTTTTATTTGGAAACATGTGAAGTGCTTGGCCAAGGTTAAAAAGTTTTTTAAAAAAAGAAACATTATTTGGCCTCAAGATGCTTTTTTGGCACACAGACATCATAATTCAGCAATGCAGACTATTGGAACAACACAACAACTAGAAAGGGCGAGATCTGGCTTCTCAGCACCTTCAAGGTCATTATTCTGGTTTCGTTTAAAAATGCTTTGTGAGTTGCTAAAAGTCCATGAGTAGGCAGGCGGAATGCTGCTACACGGCCCTGATGGCGTGCACACCTAGCGCTCAGACACGCACCCAGCAGCGCCTGCCCAGCCCTGGCTGCAGTCTCTCCGGGTCAATGAATCAATTAGAAACAATCAGATGTGCACGCCTGGACAAGTCGCCTGGTCGGGGGGGCGGGGGAGGCAATAATAAGGCCAGATGTGCTGAGCTTGCTGTCCTGAGCGCATCGGCTGTGGGCTCTGCTGCCGAACCAACAGACCTTAAATGCCACAGCAACACTCGCCCTGGCCTCAGCCGCACCGTCACCCGAGCGGGCAGCCCTGACTTTTCATTCTAATTAGGTAGCATGCAATGCTAGGGAAACAGCGAAGCAAAGACCTTTCCAATAACTGCATTTTAATTTTGCCAAGGCGCAGATGATTTTGTTTTTTTTAAATTAGAAAACAAAGAATCAGTTTATTTACAAGAAATGCCCTCTCACAAAGGCGGATTAAGGTCTAATGGTTCTAATGCTTTTAACGATTTATTCCAATCGTGACCAGCTTGGTCATAAAACCAAGCAAGGAAAACCCATAAAAGAAAATAGCTCCTGATAACAGGGCACAAGAGCGGCGTGAGTTTATGAGGGTCGGTGTGGAAATGCTTAGAATGCGCAAAACAAAGTCTGGAGAAAATCCCAGGTTGTTATAAAAGTAAGAGCTGCGGGGCGGGGGTGGGGAATAAATGGTAATTAAGCCATCCGGCTTTGGCAGAAAACAAAGCCCGCCACTATTCCGTGTTTCTAGAAAGAAACCTCAGTCTAGGGAAGAGGGCGCACCGGAGACCCACAGATACCACCTCAGGCTGCAGAAGGCGCCAACCTGGAAAAACCCACCAAATCCCCGTGTCAGCACTTGTCAAGAAATGAGGAGAAACCAGTTTCTCTGTATTAATTTATTTAAAAAATAAAGTCTATAACACAGTTCTGCTAACTTCAGTGCTGATGCCGAGGAACCAGCCCCTCCTATGTAAGTGGAATTCCCTTACACTAAAGCCAGGGTTTCTTAGATCCTAAAGTGATGCTTTCAATGGTTTCAGCCTTCTGTGATTTAAAATTCCCCACAAATCATAGAACTTACTTAAAAATTTAAAAAACCACATCAATTCCACATGTTTGCACAGCTCCTTGGAACAAAAGGGAAGCAAAAAGGCAACTGGCATTTATTAGTTGTGCTGCTCCAAGGGAATGTGTGCTCTGACGCTCAGCCTTCCCTTCCTTGGCAGGTGTTAATGGCCCCATTTTACAGATGGGGAAACAGAGGCCCAGTAACCAGTTTTATGGTTAATCAGCACCCAAACTGGGATACGAATGCAGGGCTCTCTGCCTCCCGCCCCATGTTCCTTGAGGCAAACCCTGGCCTCCCTCACCAAAGCTTTGGTAACCAATATCAATGAATAATCTTTGAGGATTTAGAGGATTTTCATAAATCCTCATGTGTGTGCATGTGGAGATGTTTGTGGAATAGCATGAAGCTTTGATAGGTTTGGGTCCACATGTTTCTAAGTCTAAAGATAAAAAGACCCAAGGGATAAATGCCATATTAACAGCGGTGACCCTCTAGGACATGGTGAGGGAATTAAGGATCTTTTTATTTTTCCTTTTTTGGTTTAAACTGAATACAATTAATATGCATGTGGCTATGAAAATTAAAATTATTGATTATATGCAATTTATCCATCTAGAGCAGAGGCAGAGGTGGGAGACCAAAAAAAACCAAAACCACCCTCTGAATTTTAACTCCGAGCGCACAGCCCTTCAGGTAGCAGATGATGCAGGAAGTTGACAGTCACAAACACAGGACCACGTGTGTGCTCATATCCTAACCTAAACAGTGGCTCGCTCCGCCTCGGCACAGATTTGGGAAGCAAAACACACTTAAAAATCTGAAATGCAGAGGGTAGAAATGAAGGGTTGTCACAAGTTCTCCTGACACCTGGAGCAGCTCACCGAATTCACCTAGAGAAGAGGTCACGTCCCCCAGAGTCCCATGACCAGCTCAACATGGACACACTCTCGTCTCCCTTTTCTTTGTCTTGGTAAGAGCACAATCATGTACAGGAAATCCAGTGAGGAGGCTTAATTATTTTATTTTTCGGTAGAAAACTACATGGTCTAAGCTTGTAATTCTTAAGCTCTTAAACTCAGGGTTGACCACTGATCCTCTCTAGGTTTAAGGAGTAAACAACACACAATTGTATAAACTCTGATCTACTCAGTAAATTGTTGCACGTAAGCAGTTTGCAGCTGTTGGCTTCACTGCCCGCTAGTCTGACCTTACAGGCTCTGCCTTTGAGAGACACAGTCGAGCTTCCTACACCAACTGCTCACAGCCCCAGCACTGTCATGGTTATCCCTGCAATGGCACGCTGCAATCACGAGAGCACCACACGGCAACCACATACGTTCAGACTGAGTCACATCCAGGCTCATCGGCAAGTCCTTGCGCGCTCACGAACTCTGCTAAGTGGTTGCAGCTGTGAATTGAATTTGTGAACAATATCTAACAGCAAATGTCTTACAGTCTAACAGGTGACAAAAGCAAAGTAACCACAGTCGATTCTTGTTATTTGTGGTAGTTAGGTCCTAGGAAGTCACTGAGAACCCTGAATTAGCAAATACTAAATTACTGCTCCTAGGCAGACGGAGTGTTAAGTTACCGCGAGCTCCTGGTCAGAACATTTTTGTCAACCAATCTATGCAAAATCTTGTTTCATGTGTGGTGCTGCTTAAAGACACCTTATTTAATACATATTGTCGATGCGTTAACACTGAACTCATGGCCAAAGTGCTGTAACTCATGCCTGAACGAAGCTTCTCTAACACACGTGCGTCCTCTGTAAGGCACACCATAGCTGTCCTGCATTTAGGAACACTAGACTTCAACACCGTGCTCGGGGGCCATTTCAAACAGTGACATCACCAAGAAAAAGCACAAAAATGTGAAAAATGTGGCCCTAAATACACCGTGAAAAGGCAGCTTGTTTATAGTATGAGAGTTGAACCAAGAAAGCAGAGCGTGGCCTTGTTCAACCTCAGCTGGGAACATGCCTGTCTGATGACTTAAATTTTTCACCACACTGCACATATCTGCAAATGATTGCCAAAGCACCTTGAGAATTAATTTTGGAATTACAAATCCATTGCAGCAAGTCAGCGGAGTCGCAAGTGCAAATACAGATAGACTATATTTTTTAAAAATGTCCTATTATCAAGCAAAATGAAGTCCTTATCAGTTGCAATAAAGAAATTCAGTTTTCTTCTAAGCACTCCTTCTGTTTCCTAACGTGTATTGTCTAAATTATTTGAGTAACTCAGGTCTATTCTCCTCTGCCGTTTTGCTTCCACATTCTGAAGTCAGCGGTCCACAAGGCCATTACCTGCAATGGTAAGTCAGCGAGCCCTAAAGGGTTCTGCACAGAGAAACCAGAGCTCCATACATGCTGAAAGGCAGCCACAGCTCCTAGCACTAACAAAGCAGGAAAGAACGTCAATAAGGCTCTGGGAGGAGGAGGAGAGCAGGCTGGGGTGGCGTGGTCCCTCCGCCTGGGACTGAGGAACTCTGTGTTCTAGCCCTGCTCTATGATTTCTGCCCCTGCACAGCGTCCCCATCCCCTGGGAGCACAGCCCTCACCTCAACAGTTCCAACACCAGTAGGGATCCCAGTTCCCCTGTTCCTCTCCTGCAGGGTCCCCTGGGTCAGTGGCAGTGGACAGAAGATGAGTTAGCCAAGGTCTGTATCCCTGCAGTGTGGACAGAGGGTGGGGGCAATGGTCTCAAAGAGGGCCCTAAACACAAGCATGGCAGAAGCCACCACTGCCATTCAAGAACGCCCGTACCTAACACCTGCGAAGTGAAAGAACACTGGGGCTCTGAGACAACTCACTCGGGATTAAATGAAGTAACAAGTAGACAATGTTTGAAGGCAACAGTGCCCGAGTCTGATCATTGAACGACTCCTATTCCCAATTTTGAAACTTAATACAACTCAGAGTAAGCAAAACAGTGTGGTACTGACATAAAAATGGAAATCTAGATCAATGAAAGAGAATTAAGAGTCTAGAAATAAACCTTCACATTTACAGCCAATCGATTTTGCTGAGACCACTCAATGGGGCAAAGAAGAGTCCTTTTAACAAACGGTTCTGGGGAAACTGGATGTCTACAGTCACGCACCACGTGACAACACTTTGGTCAATGACAGACTGCGTATATGCAGTCGTCCCATAGACGATAATGTCTAAAAAATTCTTGTTGTCCAGTGATGTCACAGCTGTCATAACACCATAGCACAATTACTTTATTTTTCTTTAGTGTAGCCCACACGTACAGTGTTTTATAGTCGACGGTAGTGTAATGTCCTAGGCCTTCACAATCACTCACCACTCACTCACTGACTCACCCAGAGCAACTTCCAGTCCTGCAAGTGCTATTCATGCTCAAGTGCCTTATACAGGGGCACCATTTTTTACTGTTTACAGTGCATTGTAACTGTATCTTTTCTATGTATAGATACACAAATACCTACCATCGTGCGGCCACTGCCTACAGTGTTCAGCACAGTAACACACCGTACGGGTTTGCAGCCTAGGAGCGACAGGTCACACCGTATAGCCAAGATGTGTGGTGGGCTCTACCCTCCAGGTTTGTGTAAGTGCACTCTGAGACGATTGCACAGTGATGAAATTGCCTAATGATGCCTTTCTCGGAATGTATCCCTGTCATTAAGTGACGCAATTATACATGCTAAGGAATGAGGTTGGACCCCTACCTGACGCCATGTGGAAGACTTAAGTCGAAATGATTAAAGACCTAAATATAAGAGCTAAAGCTAAAATAAAAACTCCCAGAAGAAAACAAAGTAGTAAATATTTCTGACCTTGGGGCAAAGACTTCTTAGACATAACAACAAAAGCACAAGTGAGAAGAAGAAAAAAAAGCCCACCCCCTGCAACAGGGAATGGCTTGAGAGGGGAGGACAGGGCTGGGAAAGAGACAGGGAGTCACTTTCATTTCAGCCGCCACACCGAGCAACGAACGTGCCGGCACGTTCTCCAAGGAAGCTTTCCAGGTCTGCCCTCTGCATTATGGTTTTCTGCTAACTGGGAGCCATCCCAGGTTAACTTGGTGAGCCTGTGTGTTCAAATGTCACATGAGTGTTGCTTTGTGACAGGGTGTCCTTGGTGTGGGTCAGAATCAGGAAAGGCCTCGCTCTCCAGAGCCAGTGAGACCCCAGCTTAGGGAACAGGTGCCCTTGGCTGGGTTTCCCAGGCACCTCCAGGACGCTGGGCTTTGGGAAGAGATGCCATCCCTGGTGAGGGAATCACGCGAGTCCCCGCACAGGACCTGAGGGTCCCCGGGCCGGAGCACTGGCTCCTACTAGAGGACATTTTGATGAGTAAGTGGCTTAAGGGTAACTGGAGGAGTAAACTCCCCCTGGAATGTGCAAGTTAGAAGCAAAAACATTTATTCCAACAGTTTGTTGCATTCTGTGGAAACCGAAACATGCTGGGAAGGGGGAGGGAAGAGAAATAAGTAACTGTTGATATTCAACAGACCACAACCAGCTTGGGCCAAGTACACGGAGATGTCGTGCGGACTCCCGCTCTGGATAACACGGCACTTGTGTCTGGAGGGTCCGTCACGTGGAGGGGATCTCCAGGGACCTGAAATAACGTTCCTCAAATCACAACGTGCCTCTCCATGGAGGACGCCACAGAGGAGCAGGGGCTTCTGGAACAGACCCTGCTTCCACGAGAAATGGTCCCAGGCAGGTTCACCCCAGGACATCGGAGGAGTCTTGAAAATCTCTTACTTTGACAAACACTTCACCAAGTGTTCCCTGACTGCCTATACATGTGGGCCTCGTGCCAGGCACGGATTCTACGCTGAGCAAGCCCAGGCCTCGAGAAACAGCCTGCAGAAGGCCGTCCCGGCATGCAGACGAGGCGCAGGAGGAAAGGTGAGCGGGGATGTTCCCAGGCATCAGAGAAGACTCCTGTCTCTTTAGGTCTTTGCCATTCAGCAAATGTGACCACGTAACGAGCCCGCTCCACGTCTGCGCTCAGCAGCACTGCACGCTCACCTGCTTAGTGCAGCTGTGTGTGCACACGTGTGCGTGCGTGTGTGGACGTGGTCCAGCACAGGACGACCTGCCTGCAAGCTGGTGGTATGATGCTGATGCCCACACTCCTGTAGCAACGGACCCCAGTGAACTTTGAAAGCTTTAGCTCACTCACATTCTCTAATCAATTGCATTGCTTGGCATTTATTTGGGTCAATAATTTTTAAATGAACTTTGTTTAGTCCTACTCGATAGCTTTTAGACTCCTCTATCTTCTCTCACTATAAATGTTTCCCCTTCATTGGGGGGTTAGAATGGGCTCCCTCTCCTTAGAGAAAGTTGGGCTTTTAGATGGGAGTAAGGCTGGGAAGAAGTGTGATGTGTTTGGCCTACAAATACCTCTTCCATGTGGGCAGTGAGTCAACTAAGTCTTCCATGGGGCCAGATGTCCCCAAAGGGCATTTGAGAGTAGACTGAAGTGCTCCTCATGGAGATTCAAATGCCACCTGGAAAGAGAAGCATACTCCGGACTCAGCCTTGAATCATCATCTTTTTCAACATTTGTGTTTGAATTAAACTTATTAGAGCAGCCACCAGCAGGGCCATGAGTGAAGACTGCTAAACTGTGATGACGGCCAGAGCCAGGAAGAAGGCAGAATGGTTAAGGGCTGGTAAAAGCAACCGTGTTGCATTACAGTCGTGACTGCTGCTATGGACTGACCTGCGTCCCCTTGAAATTCATAGGGTGAAGCCCTGATCCCCAGTGTGACAGTATTTGGAGATAGAGCCCTTAGGGAGGTAATTAAGGTTGAATGAGGTCATAAATGTGGGGCCCTGATCTGATAGGACTCATGTAACCTCATAAAAAGAGGAAGAGACACCACAGATATCCCCATCCCCCTCCCTCCCTCCCTCCCTCCGAGCATGCACAAGAGGCCACACGAGGACACAGTGAGAAGCCAGCCACGTGCGAGCCAGGAAAGAGCTGCCTTACTCAAAATCAGTCCTACCAGCAACTTGGGGTCCCAGCCTCCAGAATTATGAGAAATGAATGTCTGTTGTTTACACCACCCAATTTGCAGTATTTTGTTAGGACAGCCCTAAACAGACTAATACATCCGGAGTATAACCTGGGCACAAATGCAAGTTCCCTGTGTCCCCCTGGCTCATGTGGTAGCTGACAAGTGTAGCGGCCACTGGAACTCGCCACCCTCATTTGCTGCGGAGCACTGCAGCTACCGAACATGCTGTGGGACCAGGCTCGGTGTTCACGGGTGGCTTCATTAACAAGGAACTGATCTGGAAAGCTGTAGGGGCACCAGGGTGAACACGTTACAAAAATGGTTGGTAGAGAATAATGAAAAATATGGTTGAGTGGAAGTGCTCTGTGTTTAAAATCATACAGCACCTCAACCAGCTACGTCGGAAGGCACATAAGTGACATTCTTCAGTTGTATGGCAAGGGGATGCCATGCAAGTTGCAGCCAGGGGTCCCCATAAGACGACACTAAGGTACCCAGGAGAGAAGTAGGAAGATGATGATGTGCCGAATGTGGTCCCAAGTCATGTCATTGGGCATTTCTATTTGCAGTAGACTCCTTGGAAGTTCCCAGCCCCTGCGAAATGTTCTGAAAACACTCACAAACACAGTCTTGCAGGGAAGTGCCAGTTTCAAAAGACTCTTACAAAAGTAACATATTGCTGGGTCTGAAGAATTGGAGGCTAAAATCATCCCTTCGGATCCCCAGAGAATTCCAAAGAATGTCAGGGAAAGGCAACAGGGCAGGGAACTCTGAAACCAACCTTCCGGGTCTGCCTGAGAGCCTGCAACCCTCACCCAGCACACAGTAGGCCTGCAGGAAGGGAGCATTGCTACTAGTTCTGCATAGTGACCCTCAATGAAAACAGAGCAGCAACGGGCATTCCAGACATGCAGGACCGAACCTAGCAAGTGGGAAACACACGCTGCTTGCTCTTTTCACTTTGACTCACTCAAAAAACACAAATTCACAAGATCAGGAGACATAACAGGGTTATCACTACAAAAGGCCACAAAGTGATTACTCGTCGCATGGTGGGAAGGGGCTGTGACCAGGACAAGGCCCCCTTGCACAGCTGGTGGATGCTATTATTTGACCTGGGTGCTGGTCACAGGGATGCTTGCCTTATAAAAATTCATTAAGTGATCAAAAGTCAGGTCGTGGGTATGCCAGAGAGACTAGAGACCAGAAAGGGCATGTCCCCGGGGGTTTGTATTGTCTTGTTTTTTGATCCAGGTTCTCAATACACAAGGGTATTCAGTGTGTGAATATTCATTGAACAGCACACTTAGACGTGCTGCCTACCTATGTATTATACTTAAATTAAAATTCGAAAAGTAAAAAAGAGATACACATGCAATAGAAGATGGCTCTGGCTTAACAACTGGTGAATGGCAAGATCACTGGACACTCTAGATGATACGAATTTGTCTTAAGTATGTTCAAGGGTCATTGGCTGACGAAGTCGTACTGCTGTATATTAGTCAAGGTCTGCGTGCACCTGCATCACCAGGCCTTACCTGTAACACTTGTATTTCTTGGACCATATGAGCTGCTTTTATAATTCACCTTTACTGTCTTCTAAGGACCCTTGCAATGGTTATGTTCTTGAGACTCACCTAAGACAACCTTGAAACAGCTCCACTCCCTCTTATGCTATAATAATAGCTGTATTTCTGAAGGGTAAATAAAGGACAAGGCCATGCACAGAAATATCTGCCAAGTTAGCAAAATAAAAGAAAGTTTTCTCAAAGCAATTAAGAAACCACATTTCTTGCTAAATGCTTAGCCCAGCAAAGCCCATTCTCCTGGGGATGAGAGGCGGAATGTAAGTGAAGCCTTGGGACAAAGGTGAGCTCTTCCGATCTGTGCTTCACCCTAGGCACCTCTCAGGGCCCTGCTCTTGGGCCATGCACAAAGGGTCAGGCCAGGCGCCAGAGCAGCTCTGGGCACCAGCTGCTGAGCACACGTCCATAAATCACCCCTGGCAGGGTACTATAGCCCCTTGACTAAGACGTAACCCAAACATGGCATGCTGGCTGTCATTTGGACATTGACTCGATATTCGTGAGCTAAATCGGCCTACCATAACAAGCCGTCCTTTTCCTACGGCATGGGGGAGGCCCTAAGACAATCTTTGCCTCTGTCGACAGGATATAAAAATTACATTCCATTTTATTTAAAAAAATGTTAGCTTCTTAGAAAAGAATGTTGTTGAGAGCAACACCATGAATTCAGGTAGGTACCACACTCACCAAGAACAAATAGCTGACCTGTGGGAGGACTGTTGGCAGACAAGGAAGATGGCCAGCTTCTGGGAATTGTCACCGGTGTGGCAGAAGGTGCATTGTGTAAAGTCCTAGCCTGCCTTTGGGGTGAAGTTATTTCACTGCTCTGTCTTATAGATGCAGCTCCTTACCAACAGGCTACCTTGGGTTTCAGGATTATCCCAGACCACAGGAATGCCATGCGTGTTGGTGTCTGTCTTTAAAATGTCAAAGGCAGGGAATAAACACATGCTCTTCACCTTTTATGCCATTTCATATATTTCCGTGTTGCCTCTGCGCTGATGGTGGTCCCCACCCTGTGTCGGCAGAACCAGGCTCCCGTCTGAGCTCTGCTGTTGCCTCCTACCAAGGCTGGCTGGCCTGCCTATTCTACCCTCACCCCGGTCTCAGCCTTCTCGAGTTTTCCTCCACTCAGAGTTCAAAAGCTTGCAGTCCTGGTCAACCTCTCTCCTCCCTTCTCCCATCCCATCTCAGTGATCACCAAGTCCTGCTACTCACAGACTCTGGGACTTGTTTCTTCCTCTCCAGTCCTGAGCCCAGACCTCTTCTCATTACCTTAAGCCTGGATTATCAGGAAATCCCCACAGGGGTCACTTAGTTTTCTCTCCCCTCTCCAATTAGTCCTTGAAAGTCTGGACTCGAGTGCCCCCTCTCCATCAATTCTTCCCTGATCCAGCCAGGACACACTCCCTCCCCTCGTCCAGGAGCCCAGGGCCCATCATGATATTGTTATTGTGGCATGAGCCATGTCTTCGTTGCGGTCCAGTCATCTGAACAAGTCTTACATCTGTCGAGACACTAAGCATCTCTGGGTCAGCGCCCACACCGACTTCACCTACACAGCACAGTGTAGGTTAAACGCATCCTTAGCCAGTTTCACGAGTGAAGGAATACACAGCAGCACCGCCAACCTAATCTTCATAAAACACCACCCTCTGCTGCTCAAGAAGTAGACTGGAACGGGCAAAAATGAATATTGATGAAGAGTACATTGACGAACACCACTACAAACACTTACTATGTGTGTACCACGGCCTATGCTAAAGCTTCCCGTGCGATATCTCATTTTATGTACCTGGCGGGGTACATACTATTTTTATCCTTGTGGGACTGCTGACAAGGAAACTAGGACTCTGAGAAGTCAACAACTTGCTCAAGGTCAACAGCCAGGGAGTGACAGGGCTGGGATTCGGTCTCAGGGCTTTAGGACCAGATGCCCTGCCCTGAACCATTACATCAGAGGCTGCAAACTGGCAACCACGGAAAGATCAGAACTGCAGAAATGTTTTGTCTGGCCCTTTTGTTTAAATAAAAATTTTCATCAGTCACCAACAATTAAAAATCAGGAGAGTTTACACAAAATGCAGATTGTCTGACTCTTTTTAAAATATCAGATAACCAGACAATGATAGGCTATTCAACATATGGCACTGAGACAATAGCTGACCCACAGGGAAACAAGTGAATTAAACTCCCCACCTCAAGCCATAAACAAAAACAAACTCGAAATAGATGAAATACACAAGCGTAGAAAGAAAACTTTGAATCTGCCAGAAGAAAATGTAGGGGAATTTCGTCATGTTCTTAGGGTAGTAAAGAATTTTGAAAACATGACCTAAAAAGCAAAAATCATTTAAAAAAAAAAATGAGCTATCTACGTAAATCCACACTGAAAACTTCTATGTGATAAAAAGCATCATAAACTTAAAGTCAAAGGAAGGACACAATGAAGGTATTCTCAACTCCTATGACTCGACAAAAATTTAAAAGATATTCAACCTAACTGGTAGTCAGGGAAATGCAAAATAAAATCACAAGAAGATATCAACTCGGACCCGGCATGTTAATGAAACTTAAAGATTCTGACAACACTCAGCAAGGTTATCAGGATTAAAGATGCTCTCATGCTGTTAATGAGAGTATAAATCGGTATAAAGGCCATTTTAGCAAGAAATTTGGCCCATCGAGAAAGGCTGAAAGGTGTGAAGTTGAGAAGTGGGTTGTGCCTTGGGAAGGGCCAGGCCGTGGTGGCAAGGTGACATTTCTGAACCAGCACGCCCCGCCTGCCAGGCCCTGCTCACAGCACTGTCTGCAGCCCCTGAAATGCACACACATGCGCACAACAGCCAGCACCCTATGAAGGGATGCTATTATCATCCTCTTTTACACATGGGAAAACTGAGGCACCAAGAGGGTAAGTCACTTTCCCAGGCTCATGCTACAAGCAACTGGCAGAACCTGCTGAACCCACGCAGTCTGGCTGCAGACCCTCCCTCCAACTACCATCGAGGCAAAGGGGACTCTGCCTCGGGGCCCGACAGCAAGCATGGGGCTCACGGTCAGGTCTGTGCATAACGCATTCCAGGGAAGACAGGAGAAGTCTGCCAACTACTGTCCAAGGTCCAGGGAGTTTCCGATGAAAACGTAAATTAACAAGGCTCTCATACAGATGTCTTTAACCCTTGAAACCGTGCAAAAGTATGTATGTATTTCTTGCAAGGAGGTTTAGCGCTTTCATCCAATTTCCAAAGAGGTCCATAACCTCACACAAAAAAAGTTAAAAACACTAAACACAGGAATCTCAGAATATAATCAAGGACATTCCCTAGAAAAAAATCCTCTCTGGTGAGCCAAGTCAGACCAAAAGATCCTGGGAAAATTATCATTTGGCCCTCAGGGTTACCCAAGCATTCCTCAGAAGGTGATAACCAATAATGCTTTGTAGAATGTGCTTTTCTTTGCCAAATTTTGACTAAATGGTGCATGGAATGAATGAGGAAGGGTCTGTCATTATTCACCAACAATGTCACTTTCAAAAGAGCAGCCAAAGTAATGCAAAGGCTGAGATGTGCATTTTGCCAATTAGGTGCACGTGCTTCATTGAGAAAGCACTTTGAATTAAGTACTCAACTTAAATTGGACAGTGTGATTATAAAGAATGTAAAAATGAAAGAAAAAAGACAGCCAAGGGATATGCACCTATACATAATTAACATATATATCATTTACAAGGATTTAATCCTGCGTGTTAAATATATACATATATATATATATATGAATTTTAAAAAGAACCCAATCTCTGTGCTTTGATGAGGCCCCTACCTGTTCCCTGGTTGTAACTGCAAGATCTTTATTGCATCCTGGTATTTTTTATTAGGATGTGCAAATTGAATGTAGGAGGAACTGGACTTCCTGCAACAGAGTATATACTGACATTTGTAACAAATTGTCTTTGTTTTCTGCTAATTAGTATTTCTGAAAACTGGATTTTTTTTTTTTTTTGGTCACTAAGAGTAAAAACACGATATGAAAGCCATTTGTTGATTTTGTTCTGTACTCCATGGTTACTGACAAATCACCACAACCATTCGGAAAACCGATGACAAAATCCACTCTGTCAGTTTCAAGTCTAAGATCAAAGAGTCATTTCCTGCTTCAACCCTGTCCACAGCACACGCACCACACACCCCGGGAACATCCCACACCAGTGCCCATCAGTACAGGAACAGAGCCGAGCTGTGTTTTCTCATAAATCATCCTCAATCTTGGTCCAACGTAACCAAATAAACAAACAAAACGTGGAGACAAGGCAGGGAGAATTGCTCTAAAACGGGACCCATCCTTCAAGACTATCTTCTGAGGGAGTGTGAAATTGCACGCTCATTTTTTCCAGCCATTTCTTAACTGCACTGCTGACCTGTCCACTCTCCACTCTTCCCAGCACTGGAAACCACAGAATGTTCTAGGTTCACATGGCCAGCCTGCCACCCACCTAGGAGGCCGTAATCATTTCTTAACTGCACCTGTATCATTTCCAAATCTGCATAAATGATACTGCAGATTTCCTCTGAGATGGTCGTGGATCATCACCACCGGAACGATGACATCATGAAGTGGAGGTCTGTTGCTACACTGGCCATGACAAGTGCATTACTGCCCTGCAGAGACAACTCTCCCTTGGGGGGAGGCAACTGCTCCATCCCATTCTCTTCTCCCATTGATCTTTGCCTCAGTTTGGCATCATGAAAAAAAAGATTAATCCCGGCCCTCTCAATATAGGATCTCCCATTCAAAAGGATAATAATCCAAGAATGTGGACTGCGGTTTCCTGACCCCTGCCCTGTGCTGGGCAAGCTCTGGCTGCAGCATTTGGAATGCGGGGGTAACAATAAATCAGACAGACTGGCTAATGCGGGAATCGAACCAGAAGGTGGTGAGACACGTTTCCCAAAGTGAAGCAAGATGCTGACGGAGAGGATCAGCTGCTCATGAGACGAGGTGACGATTTTTCTGGACTCTTTTTCAGATTTCATGTCTGGATCTTGTCTGGGACATCTACCAAGTGGATTCAGGCCCAAATATCTGGCATTCCTCTGATAACTCCAGCCCTGTAACTGTCCCACTGTCACGGCAGTGGGAACCTCACTTCTAGCCTTGATTTCAGCATGACTGACTCTCCTCTGTCATCATCTGAGCTTCTGTGCCACAGGTAACGCCATGTGGAGTCTCCCCGAGGCCAACAGAGAGCCTGATGCCCTGGGAGGCCTGCCCTGGTCACTGCTGCCCTTGATTGACAAGCTGCCCCTCTGGCTGACAGCCAAGGGAAGCCTATGGCTGGCCTGGCATGAATGGCCAAGCCAGCAGAAGCCTAAGTGTCCCTCCCGGTCCCTCCCCAGCTATAAAGATGACCCACAAGGACCCTGGGCTGCTCTATAGCTGGGGGCAAATGGGATTCCCCAAAGGCAGCTTCTAGCACATTTCCATCTGATCAAAGACACATGTGCTGCTGGCAGGATGGCCAGTGACCTGCAGAGACTCCACTTCTCTGAGGATTGGCCTCAAACTCAGACTTGTTAATTCACAATTATGGGTGTTGCCTGACTCTCCCCAAGAGAACCAGGATTGTGCTTAACACGAGCAGAGCTGACTTGGAAGCCACTGTTCCCAACATATCCCTGGCTCCCTTGGCCATTCTTGGGCATATAAGCCACAGGGAGCTTTCTCTTTGGGCCAGCAGACTCAGCAGGTGAGGAGGGCAGGCTCTGGACTCAGGTCTGCATCCCAGTCACCCTCTTCCACTGACCACAGGGGCGATGATGGCAATTATTTAATCTCTCCAGGCCTTTTCCCCTCCCCATTTATAAGATTAGACCAATACCTACGCTTCATGAGTTGAGGATTAAATGAATAATGTAAAGTGCTTTTCCCACAGTAAACTCTGAACAAATATTACCTATCACTGCAATTATTTTGACCAAGTCCAAATTTTAAAAAAGCTTAACAAAAAGTATTTATCAAGCAAAAACTCTGTGCCAAGAAGCAGAGAACAATTTCACAATTATCGGCAGCTTTCGTTGCCAGCATAGTGGTGTGCTGAGCCTCTGAATGCTTTTATCCACATGGCATTTGGAAAGCTGAAGACGGAAGAGTAAGCAGCTGGGGGCTGGGAAAACACTGAATCCACTGGCATCAGAGGCCACTTCCTTTGCATGAGCTGGGGGCCAGGGTAAGGCTGGGTGGCAACAGGATGCCAACAAGTTAAAATGTTTGGAACCACATGGTACCTCCACACCCTTGCTCTGGTCTGCCTTGCCTTACCCAGTTTCAACCTGGATTTTGGACTAACTCCACAGGCAAGCTCAAGAAACCCCTTTTCCCGATGCTATCTCCTGCCCCGACACTGCCTGCTGTCTGCCGAGCTACCTGGAAACTTCATCCAGAGGCCTCCAACTGCTCACCTCTGCTCATTCCTGATGCTCTGGGCATGCCTAAATACTCCCCTCCTTATCAAGGGTAAAGGGAATTCTTTACAGAATTTTTTCAGGTTTAGAAATAGGTAAATTTATAAAAAATAAAGATATTTTCCTAAACACACATCAAATGACTCCTTGGAAACATCACATGTACTTCTGTTCTCCTGGTCTCTGAGGTCAGTGTCATCCTACTCTAGGCTTACTATGTATTTGATCAAACACAATTATAAAACTAATGAAATTAGTTTCCGAGGCAGAAAATGCTATTTTCAAGAGGAAGTGTTGATATTGACTTCATGACTAGATAACAGAGACTTGTCCTAGAGATGGGTTTACATTTCAGAAGCATCTTTCTGAAAGGGAAAAAGAAATAGGATGCCTTGTATTCCACAGGAGAAAATATCTGTCTGGGTTTTCCCACCAAAATGTCGTCTGGGCCATGACCATTCAAAGGGGGAAAGAATAGTCTTTTCAATAAATGGTGCTATGACAACTGGACAGCCACACGCAAGAACGTGAATTTAGACCCCTACCTCACATCATACACAAAAATTATCTCCAAGTGGATCACAGACCTAAATGTGAGAGCTGAAAATATGAAACTCATGGAAGAAAAAACAAATGAGTGAATTTTCATGATTTTGGGTTAGGCAATGATTTCTTACGTATGACACCAAAAGTATAAGTGATATGAGATAAGATAGACATCAGAGCTAAACAATTTTTTGTGTTTTTTGCTTTTTTGCCTCAGTTTGGTTTTGGGAGTGTTTTTTGTTTGATTTTTGAGACAGGGTCTCACTCTGTTGCCCAGGCTAGAGTGCAGTGGCATGATCATAGCTCACTGTAACCTCAAACTACTGGGCTCAAGGGATCCTCCTGCTTCAACCTCCTGAATAGGTGGGACTACAGGTGTGCACCACCATGCCTGGTTAATTTTTCTTTCTTTTTTTTTTTTGTAGAGACAGTGTCTTGCTATGTTGCTCAGGCTGGTCTTCAACTCCTGGCCGCAAGTGATCCTCCCACCTCAGCCTCCCAAAGTGCTGGGATTACAGGCATGAGCCACTGCGCTCAAAGTTAAACATTTTTATGCCTTAAAAAATACCATCAAGAAAGTGAAAACTTAATCCCTATACTGGAAGATGATATTTGCAAATCATCTATCTAAGAAGGAACTTGTTATACAGAATATAAAAGAATCCTTATATACCATATGGAGTTATCGTATATTTCAAAATAGTTAAAAGAGAGGATTTTAAATGTTTTCACTACAAAGAAATAATACCTGAGGTGACAAATATGCTAATTAGCCTGATTTGATCACTCCGCAACATGTACTGAAACACCACATTGTACCCCGTAAATATAAACAATTATGATTTATTGATTAAAAACAAAACATTTTTAAAAAGATCCCTCCCCCCCCCAAAAAAAAAGAATTCTTACAACTCAGTAACAAAAAGAAAATACCCTAATTTTTAAATAGGCAAACGATCTTAACAGACATCTTTCCAAAGATGATCTATAAATGGCCATGGCATACGAAAAGGCGTTCAGCTTCATTAGCCGTCGGAGAAAGGCAGATCAAAACCTACCTCGCATCTACCAGAATGACTATGATGAAAAAGACGGGTGTTGGAAAGGATGCAGAGAAAGTGGAACCTTCCTATAAACACGTTGCTGATCGGAGTGTAAAATGGTGCAGACATGCAGGAAAACAGTTTGGCAGTTTCTCGAAGTGTTAAACACAGAGTTACCATATGATTCAGCAATTCTACTCCTGGTTATATATCCAAAAGAACTGAAAACTTGTCCACATAAACACTCGTAAATGAACGTTCATGGAAACCTTATTTATAACATCCAAAACATGGAAAGAACCCAAATCTGCATCAGCTGAAAGACACACACTCAGATAAAACTGCTGAATTGGCCGTAAGTCGGGACATGCCAAAATGCAGACGAACCTTGAAAACGCTGTGAGAAAGGAAAGACGTCAGACAGAAATGGGCATGTAGTGTATGATTCCATGTAAATGAAAATTTCAGAACAGGCAAATCCATAGAGACAAAAGTAAATTAGTGGTTGCCTAGGGCTTGGGGGAAAGGGTGTTGGGACAGAATATGAAATGACTTCTAACGGGTACGGGGTTTATTTCTGGGGCAATGAAAATGTTCTAAGATTAAATTATGGTGATGGTTGCACAACTCTGTAAATATGCTGAAAATCACTGAAGTGTATACTTTAAACAGATGAACTTTAGGATGTGTAAATTATATTTCAATAAAGCTGTTTTTAAAATGTCATCCAGCATTCAAAGTCAAAATTTTCTTAAAACACTGCTCGTTCTTAATTACAAAAATATAACATAGTAGATACTGTCAAAAACACTGAAGAGGCCAGGAATGGTGGCTCACGTCTGCAATCCTAGCACTTTGGGAGGTCGAGGCAGGAAGATTGCTTAAGGCCAGAAGTTCAAGACTAGCCTGAGCAACATAAAGGGACCACATCTCTGCAAAAAATAGAAAAATTAACCAGGCATAATGACGCACACCTATAGTCCTAGGTACTTAGAAGGCTGAGGCAGGAGGGTCTCTTGAACCCAGAAGTTTGAGGCTGCAGGAAGCTATGATGACACCACTGCACTCTAACCACAGCAACAGAGACCCTATCTCAAAACAAACAAACAAATAACAACAGTAAAACAAAAACACTGAAGAACTTAAAACAGGAAAATAAAAACCACTCACAACCCCATCCCTATATGTACTTTATTGTCCTCAGATAGGGCTTTTTCCATTTCAAACCCAGTGGCTTGATCCCAATTAGAAGCAAACTGCCTCCCAGCATACCTGAAGTCCTGGAATTTCAGATAGGCAGGTACAATTATTATTTCCATTTTACAGAGGAAAAAGCTGAGATCTGGGTACATGTGCTCACACCTAGTCTCTTGTCTAGTCCTAATGCATTGCCATGGTGATTTCTGGTGCATAACGTGTCTTCTCATGAAGAGCATCTATCCAAGGCCAAAATCCAGGTCATCAGGACACTCTTTATAATGGACAACAGACCTGTCCACGCTGGGCTTCCGTACCAGTACACTGCCCAGCCAGGGTCACACTAACCCTCCAAAAAACAGGAAAGCGCTCAGTAGCCTGAGATTCGGTCAGTGCCCTCCGTGTCTTCTTTCCCACTCAAATCCATCCCAAAAGCAAGTGTCTCAGTGGCTACAACAGCAGCATACACTTTTCTCGACTTTGCTTTTGTTTTCTTTTCCCCCCGAACCATTCACTGTGAAAATATTCGAACACAGAAAAGTGGAAAGAATAATCTGATCAGCTCTATTCCCTCCAGTTAGATGTAACAACTGATAACATTTTTTCCTATTTTTTTTTATTGAGATATAATTCACATGCCATTAAGTTTACCCTTCTAAAGTGTATAATTCAGTGCTTTTCGGTACATTCACAAACTTGTGCAACCATCACCATGACCTAATTTTAGAATGTTTTCATCACTCCAAAAAGAAACCCTATACTCATTAGCAGTCGCTCCTTGACCCCTCCCTCCCCAGGCCCTGGCAACCACTAATCTGCTTTCTGTGTCTGGATTTGCGTCTTCCGGACAGTTCACCTAAGTGGTGTCATACAGTGTTTGCCCTTTGTCTGGCTTCTGTCACTCAGCATGATGTTTCCAAAGTTCACCCATGTTGCAGCATGTGTCAGGACTTCTTATGGATGAATAAGATTCCTTTGCATGGATATACCAGAGTTTATGCACCATTCACGAACTGATGGACATTTGCGCAGCTTCCACTTTGGGACTATTATGAATAACACTGCTGTGATCATTCATGTACGAGTTTTTGCATGTACATTTCTCATTCTCTTGGCTACATACCTAGGAGTGGATTTAATGGGTCATATAGTAACTATGTTTAATTTCTTCGAGAACTGAGGATATAATTCTTGATTTCCAATTTAATAGCGCCAGCTTGATGGGCAAATGCTTGTGTTTTTCTTAAAACAGTTGCCTACAAGATTCTTACAAATCTTCTCAATTAAAATAACACAACCAGGTTTGTGATATATAGAAAAATGTGCTGGAAATGTTTATTGCCCACGAAGCTATGCCAATAAACTTTAGTCTATTCTTTAAAAAAAAAACCAAAAAAACAATGATACAACTTGTCTCACTGCCTGAAGACCTTTGAGTCCTGAATAAAGAGCGAGCGTGAGAGTTAGTGTGTGTATGTGTTTCAAAGGAAAGAAAAGATTTGGCTATAGGAGTCAACAGCACATAAGGTGATAATTTATAACTATTTGTACAAACTATATGTGAATAAAGTCATCCAAATGGGTGAGCCAGTGTGAAATTTTATTCTGTGTGTGTGTGTGTATATATATATATTTGAGACGGGGTCTCACTCTGACACCCAGGCTGGAGTGCAGTGGCATGATCACAGTTCACTGTAGCCTAGAACTCCTGGCCTCAAGTGATCCTCCAGCCTTGGCCTCCCAAAATGCTGGGATTACCGGTGTGAGCCACCAAGCCCAGTTTTATTCTGTATTTCTTATTGTCCTTTTGGGGTAACAGAAGATTTCTCTGCGATAGTAGAAATTCTATTATATTTTCATCCCCTCCTTAAATACAACATAAATTTTCCCTCGCTCTAAAATCAGTCATATACTGAGTCAGTCGTGAGTACTTGCTGAACGCCCCATACATGTTCAAAGTTCCATGCCATTCTCACGGGATGGTAAGTCCTCACAGAATGCCGTTTCCAAAGAAATGGATGAGGAGCGCCTCTGTGTAGGCGTGTGCAATGGTCTCAGAGCTGGTGTGAAACCGTCCAGCATTCCATCTACTTCCAAGGACTTTAGCTTCTCTTAATAGGGTCTGAAACAAGCCCCATGTTGAAGTCTGCCCATGCTTAGGGCCGGCCCGGCCTGGGTAGACTCCTTCAGCCCTCGGGCTGGCACCTCTGCCAACAGCAGCCAGAGGTCTCTGAGAAGCTGTGCAGACACCAGCTGAGAGCCTCTCCACTGTGACCACACAGGGGCCAGTCAAGACCCTGACACGGTCCGACCTCATTGGCCAGCTGGATTTGTGCACTCCCCAAAACGTTTTATCAAATTAAGTCGCACCTTAGCCTTAAGACTGCTTTGGTAGCTGTTTGCTCTCGCCACTGCAATCAACCCGACAATTTGCACTCCTTGTAGCTACTGCAGAGTCATCCACACAGAACAATGTGGACTGCGGTATAAACACCAAAACAGATCCTGGAAAGGAAGCAGAGGGTCAGGTAACCACCAAGAAGGTGCCGCTTTGTGCAGACAGCTCTGGGCATCTGGCTTTGGATCGTTCTTAATACCACGCCGGCAGGCAGGCCAGCTCCCTCACTCGAATCAGAGGGAGCACGGCACGTTTGAACAGAAGGATATGAAAAGAACAAGTGTGGCTTTGTTCTGCCAGGTCTTCTGCAAACCTCGGCATCCCTGCCCAGGCGGAGGCATATCCGACCAGCCTTAGTGCCTGGGCAATGTGTACCCCTGGGCCACATCCATGCCCTCCCCAAACTGAGCACACGGGCTTGGGGCCATACCTGCTCTTGCCCAGTCTATGCAAGGACACAGTCATCCACCATCCCTGGAGAGCTGTGCTTCTCCATCTGCAAAGTTTGGAAATATTGAGGAAAGGGGCTTGTTACAATGCCTGGGGGGCCTTGTGTGGGCAGAGGCCAGCGATGGCAAATGCTCTGTAGTGTGCCAGATGCTCTTGAACAATGAGAGACTGTTCTTCCCATAATGCCAACATGGCTGTCATTGAGAAATGGCCTTTTTAGGGTAAGAGTCACAAACTCAAATGCTATGAGACCAGGCCAGTATCCCAAGGGTGAGGCAGGTGCCCTTATAATGGTCTTTTGAATTGTGTTTTTGACACAGACACACTTTGTTGGCATTATAAGCACAAAGGGGTGTTTTCTGTGATTTAATTCTACAAAGAAATATACCCTTTTGCATTTTTTCCCTTGAAACACTCAATCCTCTTAACCTATTTCTCATTTTCCCACTTTTGATAGAGATGTGGGTAAAGAAACATTTTAATTTCCTCTTCGCTGTGCTACGAGGAAAGCAACAGCACAAATTTGAGAATGAGAGGCACTTGCCACTTAGCATCAGAGAATAGAGACAAGAGGGCATGGTGGGGACTGTGGCAAACTGGAAATTGTCTAAAGGGGACAGCCACTACTTAGCTTCAGCTGATTGCTGCCACACAGGGAAGAAGAAAATATTAAGCAACACACAGGCCAGATACAGCCCCTGGGTAAGTGGTTTACTACTTCTGCATGGGGTATGTGACAACATTTCAAAGTGCTATCTCCCTGTGTTGGTCCTGGGCTTCTCTCATGGGGACAGTGGCTGGATCCTGCCTTTCTAGGAGGTCAGGAGCAGAGCAGAGGCGGCAGGCATCCACCTTGACGAGAGGAGATGAACGAGAATCATGGTGACTCCTGTCCTGGTGGTCCATGTATGTGGGGATGTCTACACTGCCCACAGCCTTTGGGTTGTCCTCAGCCATTACACAGCAGAGACATGTCAAATTTGAGTGTCTAAGTGCTGTGACTATGGGGCATGGGGGTGACCCATGGTGTACCGGGGAGGCAGAGGTGCCAGGACAGGGAGATCTGCATGGGTGGCAGTTTCCTCCTTAGCAGCCAGCCATTTGTGATTTTTGCAGATGTTGATGAGGTTAAAACATACCTTGAGATACTGAGATACAGACAAGATTATAACGTCATAAATTACTTAGATATCACAAATTTCCAAAGGGGGAAACAAATCTCAAAAGGGGTCGATTTGAGAGAGAAACGCTTGCCCTTGTGCAGACGCAAAATATTCTCCTCCCTTGAAAGGTCCTCATTTGTTCCTCAACCCCAGCGCCAAGGCAAGGAAAGACCCTCACTTTCCCAGCATTCCCTCTGATCTGTGTAACCTTCTCCTAGGGTTACATCTCTGAGGCAGCCTTGGAGGGACACAGAACACTCTTTGTCCAGCACTGACCGCATCGGGCCTTGACATTCCAGGAAGGGGCCTCCTGCAGTTCCAGAGAGTGCCTGAGGGGCCAACCCCAGGGCTCTCAGCAGTTTTCCTCTTTGTCAATAACAGGGCTACCCACAGATCTGGGGGGTAGACGGCAGCAAAGGAAACTGTGAAACTGGTGAGGCAACTTCAAGAATCCCACAAACTTAGCCACCAAAGTTCTGCCTGGACCCAGGAACCCCCAGAAGCCATGAGCCCCTGGGGGGTGGCGCGGATCTGGAAGGCTGTCTTGCTCATCACGGCCTTGCCAGAACCAAGCCATCCCTCCTACTCCACTCAGGGAAAATCAGGATCTACTACCAAGTTCATGGCCAATAGGGAACGTGTCCTTTGTAGCCCGAATTCCGTAAGAAATACATTTTCCTCCATTTGCAGCAAAACAGGCAGCCACTATTGCTCCATTATTGGAAATTTATTTAATCATCTTAGCAAAACCCTTCTGAGGGATGGAATGGAGCAAAGATTTTACAAAGGGGCCTAAAAAATTTTTTTTAATAGAAGAACATATAGAATCATTTCTCTGTCACGTCAAAAAATGCATATGGTTTTATTAAAACAGTCAAGTGCCAAGGCATGGCTCGTACTAGAACCTAAGAGGGAACAAAAGGGACTTGGGAGCTTCCCAGGTGGTTCAAAAACAAACCCAAGCAGCCGCTACTCATTCAATCCTACCCGCAGTGACGGCCGCTGTGCTGGGCACTGCTGCAGGGTGGGGGGCTGCGGTGCCAGCCCAGCCAAGGCAGCTCAAAGACAGAGGAGGACAGGGGCCCTGGGGCTCCCGAGGAAAACCACAGACTGCCCAGAAGTTAGGCCATGGGCCACGTCTCCAAAGATAAGCAGGAGTCCGTCAGGAGAAGAAGGGGGCTGGGCCTCTCAGGCCTGAACCCCACAAACTCCAGGCATGTAAACAGGTGTCATTTTGAGGGGCCATAATACACTTGGAAGCACAAATCCACACCAGGCACAGCTGACCACCCAGGGAAGAGCAACCCGTCAGTGACATTGAACTTGCAGTGTGAAGACACTCAGAGGAAAGACGAGATGCCCATGGAAACGGGATCCTGAAGAAATCCCGCAACCCCACTGCCACGTTCGCCAACCCAGGTGACGCGGCTGGAGAGGACAGCGCAGGGCTCGTGGCGATGGCGGGGGAGGGGCCCATCAGAGCCTCAGAGGATGATCTGGGTTGGGATTTCACCCTGTGGGCATGGAGACACCAGGGGTGAGCCTTATGTAGGGGTTAATTATAATTTAAAAAGAAAATAACTGACACTACATTGGCTGGCTTGACCTAACGGTATCTGGTACAGAGCCGGTACCAAGAGACAGTAGGTCAAATCACATGCAATGGCTGACAGCCAACTGTTCTGGCCGACAAAATGATAATTTCCTGTGGTTCAACCTGAGCGACCGCCATGTGACGTTTATCATTTCAAAATGAAGAGCCTGGGCAGAACGGTCAGCAGAGGAGCTGTCTGCACCTGGCCTTCTCCTCGCTCTCTCGGCCCCACCCCATGACTCACCCCCTACGCCTCGGTCCCCATCCGAGCACCGATGTGCCCCAACTCCCATCTCAGCCAGTTCTCTCTAAAACCCACATCTGTGTGTCAACAGCCCCCTTCATACCTGCACCTGGCTTTCTCCCAGGCTAAAACCCAACCTGAGCCTCAGCCCCAGTTCTAATCAAAACTGCTTCACCTCAACGCAAATAACTGTCATCTACTCTGCTGGGAGCTGGGCCAGGTGCCGGCTGGGGAGCAAGCGGGTATCTTCCCGCCCACCACGTACGAACACCAGAAACCCACACCAGCCTCCTCCGTCCCTCCCCGTTCACCCCCAATTCGTTACCGAGTCACATCAACTTGGAGATTTCAGATCCACCCACTCTTCTCTGCCTCCCCTAACTTAGTACGTGCTTGGCTGCATGTAATAGAAAACCTAGTTAACTGTGCCTTAATCACAGGGGCAACACCACTGCACAGAACGGAGGTCTGGAGGTCGGCAGCGGTGGCCTGATTAGCGTGTTCGTGTGCAATGCTAACCTCCACCCCTTGTGTTTCTATGTGGAGCGAGCTCGGCTGCAGCAATGTTCTGCCCAGCAAGGGCGGGTGACTTTTCTGTCTGGGGGCTTAGGGGAAGAAGCCAGCCTGCTCACTCGCCCCCAGCACTGCCTGCCCCTGCGAGGGGGCCCTTGCCCTCCAGCCCTGTCCATGAAGCTGGATAATTCTTAGGTGCAATTTCAGAGAGCAAAACGGGTAATTCTTAGGTGAAACATTCAGTGACATTTAGGCCTCCATCTCCAATCAGCTGCGTCAGCAGTAAAGCTGACACTGTGACCACCACTGACTCCCAGCTTGGACGGGGAGGATGGCTCTTATGGATGAGCCTGGAAGACCCCAACACAATAGCTCACCATCTACCGTGCAGGCGACAGGAGCCACTGCAGCTTTAAGTCCTGTGTGGCCCGACAGCTTGAGAACAGGACACAAAGACAATTTTAGGCTATGCAACACTCTCTCCCTAGGTACCTCTCGCCACCCATCCCCAGTGTTGACGGAAGAGCTCCCCAGGCCCTCTCTGTTATACTCCAACCTGAAACTTGAGTCTTGCGGATGGCTTCCCTTGCAAATTCCTGTCTTGCAAATCTCTGCTGGTGTCTTGGTCCGTGGGACAACCGCTCTCATGTTGGTGGCTTCTGCTCTGTGAAACTCAGTGGCCCTGCCTGCTGACCTGCACACTGACCCCATGTGTGCAGACACTGCACCGAGAACCACAGCGAGGCTGGTGCTGCTGAAGTGAACAGGCCCAAGTCTCCTGGCTGCGGTCCAAGTAGTCCACCCTCTGTTGACCCCACAGAACCACACAATGTCCCACAGGCGGCCACATGCTCACTGCCAGTACCAGCAGAACCAAGCACGCAGTTCCCTCCAAACATCTTCCTCTGAAGTGCAGACGGGGAACGTGAGAAAACTGTCCGGAGGTGGTGGAGTGCTGAGCTCCAGCGAGCAGGTGGACAAGGGGCTAAGACGAAAGGCCACAGCGGCTTCCCTGGCCAGCATGGGTTGCTGCCGTCACCTGGGATGACCCACGCAGGGAGAGCATGCCTGTGTCGGCCTCCCTCCCGCCTGAGGCACACGGACTGGCAGCGCATCAGTCGGCTCCAACACACTCTGCTCCCACCTCCAACCACCCAGCCCATGCTGAAGTTCTAGACACTTCCTGGCCAAGCTTGTATGAGCATAACCAAAGTTGGACATTTAAAACTAACCAGAGCATATTAACTGAGAAAAACACTCGGTATCAGCTGGAGAAGAGCACAAAGCCATCGCGGGTGACCCCGGTGAGCCCCTATCTAAATGGTGCTCTCAAAGCAATCCCAAGCTCCACGAACCCATCAGACGAGGGTCCAGGGCTGAGGGCAGCCTAAACAGTAACAGACTCTCATGTGTAACTTTCTCCAGATGTTAGCACAGAGCTGGAGGAGAAGTAGTCTATGCCAGGGACGCACATGAACCAATTCCAAACCCACCAGCAGGGAGGGATCTGAGGCCAGCCATGGCTCCAGAGGAGACTGCGGGACGGAAGAACCGGGTTTAGATTGGAATGGGCTGCAAATAGCAGCAGCTCGCTGGCCAAGAGCTCCTGAAGGATAGAGTCTAACGGGCCAGGGGCATCTCCGCAATGTCTACCTCAGGGCTGGCCACTGGGTTACCAGATGGCAGTGACTGGTGTTTAACACCTTCTTTCAGGTCCAACCACTCAGCGAAAGTTCAAGAGTACTGACTTCTGAATGAAAGGTTTTATTGTTTAAATGAAGGCATCTTCTCGGATACCTTCACTAGAAGAAAGATGATGTCAAAAATAAATTTAAACACACATACACACACAGAAACATATCTTAGCAGGAGAAGCAAAGTTCATTGTGTATATCGAACACCTCCAGACACAGGTGTTTTGACTCTGCCTGGGGACCCAATTAGGAGGCCATCACTCTGTCTCCCAGCAGCCAGAGGACAAGAACAGCCCATGAGAGAGGAAACAGAGGGATTAGCAATACCGCAAGGTAAGTCTTGGAAAGCAGCCACCCTTTCCTCCCGGTGCTTACAATTCTGTTGGCACCGAAAGGCATCGTGGAGTTGGAAACCCTTCCCATTGGAATGCAGATGGAGAGCCCACACATCCTGGGGGGGAGTGATCCAAAGCAGTCTTTAACATAAATACTTCCATCGTGGTAATTTAAGTGCTTTGTATCTAATGATGGGTGCCTCATTATTTCCAGGACTGTGCTATGTTATGGCCTACGTTGCTTTAAATTCTGAACTCATGCCATTTATCAAAGACAATAAAATCCCAGAGGTGCAACTACTTATCATCAGATAATCCAATGGAAAGTTTAATTGAGGCTTTAGTATATTGTCTCTTGGCAGTGACCCTTCCATCTAATTCTCTGGGCTAATTCTCATTTCATTAAAGACATTTCCCAGTGTGCCTAAGCTTCTTATTTCATAAACCAGCCACTGGAATTCTGCAGATGATAATCACCTTCTTACAGGAACAAGCAGCACCTCTCTTTCGCCAGCCAGGCAGGGGCAGGGGGAGAAGAGAATCCTGGCCGGTTACTGACCGTGACCCTGCTCCCTTCTCCACTGACCACCTGTAATCAAACCATTTTTTCTAAGTGTTACACCAGCTGATCTCCTGCTTGCATTAGAAGGCTTTCTCTAGAGCTGACATCACACTATGTGTAATTTCCTGGCGGGCCCAAGGTTTTCTTAGGGCAGGAGACAGTTTGGAATCACTGGCCTGGCAAGGCAGATGCCCACTTTTCCTGAACTCACTCAATCTTGTCTAAAAGGGTCTCGAGTGTCCGCTGCTTCCTTCTGAGCTTTAAGTGTACATTTTCTGGCCTTGAATTCATCCGCGATTATATTACGTAATCTTACAGTCATCCCCTGGAGAATTGATTGATGTGTAGTAGTTCTTCACCATTTTTCTTCCTTTGATCCCAATTTTTGGGCTATACACAGACACAGAATAAATCTTGGCATCATTCTCCTTTCTTAGTCTCCACACCTAATTCCTGAACTTTCATTTTACTTAGAAATTATTCTTATTCTAGAACTTAATAGATTAACAAAAATGAATCAAGGTGATCTCGACCTTGGTCCCACTTGGATTGTCTTAGAGGCCAAACTTGTTTTCCCTCAGCGGAAGTAATGAAGAAATTTACACTCAGAATAAGACAGGTAGAAAAATTGAGCTGGGCTGGGCATACCTGGCCAGAGGCAACCAAGATGTCATTACAAATCTCAGAATGTACTGCTTCCCTCAATGGAGCCAACTTAGGCACGGCCAATGCTGGAAGCTAACCACCCCCCCGCCAGGATCCCCACCCGCATGTGCAGTCAGGGTGAGAGGCGGGTGAGGTTTACGTCCTGGATGTGGGCCCATCCATAGGCTCTGGAAACCTAGAGGAAATGAAAATAGTGCCAGACGTGGAATGAATACTTGGTATTCCTAGACTAACATCAAGTCATGCGGAGAGGTTACGCGCTCTCCCAATAAGCCCACTTCCTTTCTAATCAGAAACACACTGGCAGGAGTGGAAGCCACATCAGCTGTAGCCTTCTCTGCTTGCTCTTGGCAATGAAGTCTTCATCTTGGGCAGCCACAGAGGGCTATGCCAGTAGGCCCCGGACTCTGAGTCACCAGAACCGAGTCCTTCCTCTCTCTCTGTCACTGGACAAGTAACCTGACTCCTCTGAGCCTATTTCTTGAGCAGCGGGAGCAACTCAGCCACACAGCACGTGCCGCACAGCTTGCCCAGAGC
>RJWJ010019951.1:0-29692 GCA_004363605.1 Indri indri | reverse complement strand
AAATAGAGTCAGTGAAGTTTTACTAATATTTGTCAAAGTAAATTTAAGGGAAAAGGTCATGATAAGGACAATAATTTTATATTATTGGATGAATATATCAGGAAGAAATAGTAAGCTTACATTTATGTGCATCCAATAGAATATCCCTTAAATATACAAAGCAAATCCTGGCAAAAATAAGAGCAGAAATAGATGAATCCACAATTATAGTAATAGCCTCTCAAAAGCTTATAGAACAAGCAGACAAAATAATCAGTAAGAACATTTGAACTTAAGGAACACTAGCAAATCTTAGGTTATGTAGAAGTACATGTAAAGTCAAGAATGTGAGCTATATTGTATCATGCCTTAGATTTAAGTCTGTTATCCATCATGAATTGATTTTTGTGAGTGATGAGAGGTAAGGATCCTGTTTCAGTCTTCTACATGTGGCTATCCAATTTTCCCAGCACTATTTCTTGAATGGGATTTCTTATCCCAAGTGTATGTTTTCATCTACTTTCTCAAAAATGAGATGGCAATATGTGGATGGTTTTATATCTGTGTTTTCTTCTGATCCATTTGTCTATGTCTCTGTTCTTGTGCCAGTACCATGCTATTTTGTATTTCCATTGTATCAGTTATAATTTCTCCTTTTTCATTTCTGATTGGGCTTATTAGGGTCTTTTCTTTTCTGCTTCTGGTTAGACTAGCTAGAGGCTTGTCAATTTTGTTTAGCTTTTCAGAGAACCAATTTTTTGTTTCATTATTGATTTCATTTAGTTCTGCTCTGATCTTGGTTATTTCTTTTCTTCTTCTGGGTTTGGGATTGGCTCGCTCATCCTTTTTAGTTCCTTGAGATGATTCATTGGATTGTTTATTTGTGCTCTTTCTATCTTTTTCATGTAGGCATTTATGGGTATGAATTTTCCTCTCCAGACTGCTTTATCTATATCCCACAGATTTTTGATAACTTGTGTTAGCCTAGGCAAAGAATTTATGAAAAATACCAAAAAGCAATCACTGCAACAACAAAAATACATAAATGAGACCTGATCAGATTATAATGCATAGCCAAAGAAATAATCTTTAGAGTGAATAGAGAACCTACAGAATGCATAGCCAAAGAAATAATCTTTAGAGTGAATAGAAAACCTACAGAATGGAAGAAAGTATTTGCATGCTATACATGTGATAAAGGGCTGATAACTAGAATCTATAAAGAACTCAAGCAAATCAGCAGGAAAATATCAAACAACTCCCTTAAAAAGCAGACAAAAGGCATGAATAGAAATTTTTCAAAAGAAGATAGACTAATGGCCAGCAAACATATGAAAAAATGCTCAACATCACTAATCATCAGGAAAGTGCAAATCAAAACCACAATGAGATATCACTTAACTCTGGTGAGAACGGCTTTTATCAAAAAGTCCCAAAATGACAAATTTTGGCATGTGTATGGAGAGATAGGAACACTCATACACTGCTGGTGGGACTGCAAACTAGTACGACCTCTATGAAAAGTAATATGGAGATACTTCAAAGAACTAAAAGTATAATTACCCTTCGATCTAGCAATGCCATTACTGTGTATTTAACCAAAGGAAAAAAATACATTCTATAATAAAGACATCTGTACTTGAATGCTTACAGTAGCACAATTCACAATTGCAAACATGTGGAAACAACCCAAGTGCCCATCAATACATGAGAGGATTAACAAAATGTGGTATATGTACACCATGGAGTACTACTCGGCTATGAAAAAATGGTGAACTAATACCTCTTGTATTAACCTGGATGGAACTGGAACCATCCTTCTAAGTGAAGTATTGCAAGAATGGAAAAACCAACACCACATGTACTCACCATTGAATTGGACCCATCTTCACATATGGAAATAAAATTCATCAGAAATCAAGCAGGAGGAAGGGCTGAGGAGGAGGTGGGTAAATTCTCACCAAACAGGTACAATGCACACTCTCTCAGGGTTGGACACACTGATAACTTTGACTCAAATGGTACAAAAGCAATTTATGTAACCAAAACATTTATCCCCATAATATTCTGAAATAAAAAAAAGAATGTTAGCTGTATCAACAAAGATAAGATGTGCTACTGAGAATCAAAATTTTCTCTAATTGTTTATGAGATTCCCTTGTTTATGGAATTTCTTTATCAAAGACCCCATACTTACAAATACCTAGGATAACGTGTTCCCATAGAGATCTGTTGCATATTGCATGGTAGTCTTCTGCAAGGGACACTTTTTGGCTCCATTTTAAGCTGTTATTTTTTTTAAACTCATAGTCAGTTACCTTTTAGGCAATTTTCTATCAATGCAATTTCACTGCAACAGAATGTGCAGAAATTATGGCAACTGAATGATGGAATGGAGGCTCCTTTTCATGTTAAGAGTCAAAAATGGCTTTGGCACAAAGCTTTTTAGTAATATAATCTATGCACTCTTACTTCTCAATATTTCCCAATGTAAATTCATCAGCTCTAAAAATAATGGGAAAATAAAAAATGTATTAACAACTTCTATGTGGCTGATAGCATGCCACTGGGCACCAGAGGGGATAAATAATCTCTAACAGCCATTCAGAACTTTGAAGGGGTATATGGCCTTTAGTATAGTATTCATAATCAACATTTAGTGAAAACAGTATGTTGATTGACTCAATTGCTGCTTATTAGAGGATGCTTTATAAATGCTAGTTGAGTAAACTTGGATTGGACAAAACTGAAAACGTGGGTACTATATTTATTAGCTGCTTAGAAAGATGAGTGTGTGTGCCTTAGCAGAAGACATTTTATTCTGGCCCAGACATGAAAGTTCCTAAAACCCAAGTGAGCAAAAGTACAAAGTAATGGTCCCTTGTGCCTTTTTGATTCATTGACTGATCGTTGGATTTTTTTTCTTTATGCAACAAATATTTGTTGTATATTATGTATCAGAGACTGTGTCAGTAATTAAGAGATCAGTGACTAAGACTGACAATGCCTTAGTCTTCTAGGTTCACAAGTTCACATTCATAAGTTCACATTTTAGTTTGGGAGGCCAATATTATTTTTCTTTAAAAAAAACTCTCCCAACTTACAACCACAATTAATTATTTAATTGTGATTGTAATAAGTCCTATAAGGAAGTGTAGAGTGCTAGAGGTATTATAGCAAAGGTTCCTGTCCTGGTCTTGGTAGTGTAGCAGTAAGTGTGGTATGTGTGCCAGAGAACATTTATTGAAGACAATGTGCCTGAGCCATGCTCTGATGACAAGTTAGATGAAGTAGACCGGTAAGAGCAATGTCAACCTAAATGACAGACAGAGAGAGGCTGTCTAAAGGAAAAGATGTTTATATGGGAATAAGGCATAATAGTGGGAATAGATGTGTCATAGTAAAACATATGTATTCAGGGAGGTAAGGGAAGATGAAAGTTTTTAAAGGAAAAACAAAGAGGATTACATAATTATCCTTGGCTACAAAGATCAATAACAAGGGTGATGCCAGTCTGAGGTTGGACAGTCGCTGGGCAGATGTCCTTTCAGAAGTATTTCTCGTATAAGATTGTGATGGCCTTTGTGGAAGGTTGTGGTTTCTGCAGTCTTTTGTAATAGTTTTTGTTGTCAGGCATACACACATGAGAACACTCTCTTCATGGCCTTGCCTGGCTCTATTTATCAGGGTTTTCTTAACATTAGTGATTCCATTTTAATTCTTATAATTTGACAGCACATACTGAGGGAACAGCCTATGTGCCAAAGACTTGTTTCTACTTTAAAGAATATAGTGTACTTAACAAATTAAGATGCCAAACGTGACTTAAATAGGAGTGGGGGTGACGAGTGGAGAGGAGTCTATCCAGATCATACAAAACTTTAAAATAAATAAATAAATAAACTTTTAGAAGACGTTAAGGATTTTCTTCCTATCCTCAGAGAATGAATGCCTCCAATGGATTTTAAAGAAGGGAGTGAAAGAACTTTTAAAATATTATTCTGGATTGACTCAAGGCAAGAATCTATACAGGGAGACCATTGGAAAAAACTGGCCGTAGTACCAAAAAATTTCCTTAATGGCCCAGACTAGGATGGTACATGTGGAAATCAATAAAAGTGGCTTCCACATGTTCTCACTCATATGCAGGAACTAAAACAAAGTTGATCTTATAGAAGTAGAGAATAGAATAGTGGTTACCAGGGTCTGGGAAGGATGGCAGGGGGATGGGAAAAGGTTGGTTAATGGGTCTAACTTATAGCTACATAGGAGGAATGATTTCCAGTGTTCTATAACACAGTAGGATGACTACAATTAACAATAATGTAGTGTATATTTCAAAATAGCAAGAAGAGAGGAATTTGAATGTTTCTAACACAAAGAAATGATAACTGTTTGAGGTGATAGATAACCCAATTACCATGATTTGATGAGTACATGTTGTATACATGTATTAAAATATCACGCCTATCCCATAAATATGTACAATTATTATGTAACAATTAAGAATTAAAAAAAAAAAAGAAAAGTATTTTCATTCAAGAAGTATTTAGTCTGTAGAACAGAAAAAACAGTACTTTATTGTATCTGAGGTGTGATGAGAGGGAGAAGTAATGGCTGATGCCAGGTCCTTAGTTGTTCTAACTCCATGTCGTGGTGCTTTTCTTGGAGACTTTAAACAATGAAAGGAAGAAGAGCAGGAGGATGATGATGTTCAGTGTGAGGTGCAGGCAGTTGCATATGTTAGTCTAAAATTCAAAGAAAGATGTGAGCAAGAAATAAAAAGTTGATAATCTAATACCATTTCCTAGGGAGCAAATATAGAGTAGAAAGAAATAAAGTAAGTTTAGTCCTGAACTTTGGGGAACCCTTTTATTTAAAGATCATACAGAAAGGAGGATCCAGTAGACATGGAATGAAAGATGATACTTGTAAGAATACCTATGGATGTGGTGCCATCTAAGGCAAGGAAGAGTGTCTTGAGAATAAGGGAGCAATAAATGCTATTCCTCGGAGTGAAATCTTCTCATTGTGATGGAAGAAGGTTTGTTTAGTGTTTTCTTTGAAATGCTAATGTTATCCGTCTCTGCTTAGAGTGATGGTCTAGTTACTGCAGGTGATAGGAAATAAAATACTTGAGAATTGGTGAGTTCATATTGCTAAGAGCGCCTGGTGCCTAATCTATTCTAGAATAACATTTATCTCTTGAATGGTATAATTTAAGATGTCTTTATTTAATTCACTGCTAATGCTATATTAGAAGTTAATATGACTTGTCAGTGCATTATTGTACTCACATTGAAAAGAATTCTTTCTGACATTAAGTATTAGCATCTGAAAGTCTGAATGTGTTTGAAATCATGCATAAATGTAAGTATTGTACCATCAGTTACTTATCTAGGAAATTCTCATTCACTCTCCCGTTCAGTAAACATTTCTTAATTGCCTGATATATGCCAGCATTACTAAATGCTGGGGATGTAAAAACTATCCTGAAAAGCAGTTCCTGTAAACCATCACACTTTTGGGGGCAATATGTATGTCCTGGGGAGAAGGAGGTGAGCCAGGTAAGGTAGGTCAGGGCTGGATGGTGAAGCAATTGCAGCACAAAGTTTAAAACTGCAGGTTAATGTAACCAAATAATTGATGAGGAAACATTCTTCTTTACAGAAAATTTCTAATAAATCAAGAAGTAATGATAAATATAATAACCATGCTTATAATATCCAATGAATTAATAGATCTAGGCAATAGCTGATAACAAAAAAGAGAGATAAGCTGCTCTTATAGACCTCTGGATGTAAGTTATGAAATGACCTAGGAAGTTTTCTTGCCTAAAATATTAAATCTAAAGCAGATACCTCCTTTAGTTCTAACTATCAATTTATAGAAAATACATAGAAAATGAACTAGCATGTTAAATCATACCATGGGGACGCAATCTGTAAAACCCAGGCAGAGCAACAAATCCATTTTCCTCAACAACAACTACAATAATGAAAGAAAGAAAAAGAGGAATGCACATCTATAGTGTATAAGAGACTTAACAGACACAGAAACAATTGCAATTTATGGTCATATTTAGACCCCCATTCAAACTGCAAAATAAAAACATATAAGACAACCAGGGGGATGTGAACTTTGTTGGATTTGCTGCTGTTAAGAAATTATAGTTAATTTTTAAGTGTAATAATGCTTTATAATGAAATCTGTAAAAAAAAGATTTTCTGTCTCATACTATTTAGAGTTTAAATGATATAATGCCTGGAATTTGTTTCAGAATAATCAGGGATGGAATATAGATGGAAATGGTGGAGCTCCAAAAACTATACTCCAAAATGAAGGCCTCAGAAGCAGCAGTTTTTCTCTGACCTTCTCCTGTCTTCCTGTCTCTCAGTCCTATTCTCCCTGAGGCTGGTCATAGAAACTAGACTCCCTTTTCCTCAAGGAGGATCGTAGAAACCAGAACCCCTTTTCCTGAAAGCCAGCCATAAAACCTAAAATTATTCTGTGTAAAAACTGGTCATAAAGAAATTATCTAACCTACCTTGTTTGACTGTAAGTCATAAAACCCTTATTCCAGAGAGGGCCCTGCCCCACACCCAGAAGGAAGGAATGCTGCTCAGAGAGGCCAAGAAGAGTCTAGACAGTCAGGCCTTGCTGGGTTTTCCCACTTAGTCTGTTAGCATTAGATCATATCCTTTTTGTCTAATCACATTTCTACATGATTTCCCTTACTTTGTTGAACCTAAGCATAAAAATGGACAATTTCCCTTGTATATTTGAGTCTTCATTCTGAAGGCTCCTGTGTATAGATGTTAAATAAATTTGTATGTCTTTTGTTCTGTTAATCAATCAGCCTCATGTCATGATTTTTCAGGGAAACTTTTGGAGGCCAAGTGCCTTGGTCCCCGCAAAACTAAGTTAATCACTGTAAGGAAAAATTGACCCTATTTCTTCCTACACACTAAATACTTTTGGCCACTGTGTGTGGGTTTCTGCTCCCACACTAAACAATTCTCCAACTCTCTGTGGATACCTACTGAGTGTCCTATCATTTAACTCAAATATAACAATATCTATCTGGAGATGGCATCAGATCCCACAGGTTAAGGGTTCATTCCCACAGACTGCCCCCACTTCGGTTGCCAATCACAAGTCCAGATTGCCACCTGTGCTTTCGACTGACTGCTATAGATTGGAGGTTCCCATGACCCCCTCCTTACATTGGATTATTTGCTAGAACAGCTCACAAAGCACAAGAAAACAGTTCACTTACTAGATAATTAAGGAATATGACTCAGGAACAGCTAGATAGAAGAGATGCATAGGGCAAGGTGTAGGGGAAGAGGTGTGGAGCTTCCATGCCTTCTCCAGCTGTGTCACCCTGCCAGCACCTCAACGTGTTCATTAGAAACTCTCTGAAACCCATTCTTTTGGTTTTTTATGGGGGCTTCTTTATGTAGGCATGATTGATTAAGTCATTGGCCATTAGTGATCAAGTCAATCTTTAGTTCTTCTCCTGACCCTAGAGGTCAGGGAGCAGGGCTGAAAGTTTCAACCCTCTAATCAAATGTTTGGTTCCCCTGGCAACCAGCCCCCATTCTAAGGTTATCTAGAGGTTTTCCAAAAGTCACTTCATTAACATAAACTCAGGTACAGTTGAATTTTCCTGAATAACAAAAGATGCTCTATTCTCCTTTATCTTTCTTCTCTCTTAGGAAATTCTAAGAATTTGGGGAGCTCTGTGACAGGAGTGGAGACAAAAACCAAATATAAGGTTCTTATAGTCTCAATATCACAATCATGAATTGTGAACTGTTGAAACTGGTTGATGAATACATAGGTTTATTTTATTATTTCCATTACTTTTCTATAGGTGTGAAAATTTCCGTAATAAAAGGTGAAAAATAGAAGCTCTAAAAGTATTAAAAGAAAGGGGGAAGCAATTTCTGATGGCAGGAAACTGAAACTATTTAAGTGGCTATTGTAAAATCTGTAGGAGAGATATGAGGGGTTGAAGCAAGGCTTGGTGATGGAGATGGTGATGAGAAAGAGTTTGAGATACTTTCAGTTAGAATCCCTTGAATGTAGGTGAGAGGGCTCTAAGGTTTAAATTTTGAGCCATTTGATGATAAGATTAATCAAACAGTTTTAAAAGAAGCAAATGTCCCTGAACATATAATGAGTTCTTTTTATTAATATAATAGGTTTGAGATTCTGGTGGGAGTTGGAGGGAGAGCTTTTCAATAGGAAGTTGCTAATGTAAAACTAACACTGAGAGCTAGACAGTAATCAAACTATTAAAAAAAAACTTCAGTAAGTTGATTTGTAGGGATGAACTCAGCTCCACTAAAATCCCCCTGATCCTGAACAGACACACACACACACACACACACACACACACACACACACACACATGCACACGCACACGCACACACACACACACAGAGAGACACCAACTCGTTCCCTTAAACCTATTGCGTATGGAACAAAATGCTATCTATTGTATAGGTGCCAATTGTTTTTCTTTTTTTATTCTTGAAACTACTAGGTTTGTTTGTTTTATGTTGTGAAGTGGTTCTGTAAAATGAGAAGATTTGGTGGACAGTTTGGACAAAGATGAGGGTAAGGAAATATAGGGAAAGGATCAATTTTATTGGAAGTAACTCCAAGGAGAAAGGTTTCAAGGAAAATGGGAGAATGATGTGGCAGCTGTTGAAGGAAGGAGAACTTGAAGCCAGAGTTGATTAAAGGGAATCTTTCTATTCTTATAAGATGGAAGCCATAATTTCTTCCTCTATTTCTTCATCAAAACAGTGCTAACACCCAACCAGGTTCCTTGCCCACTGCCCAGGTGAAAGCCAATACACTGAGAGAGTACAAGCTGCAACAGAGAAAGAGTTTAATATTGCAAGGTGCCAAGCAAGGAGATGGGAGGAGGTTTCTCAAATCCTTCTCTCTGAGAATTTTTGGGCTAAGGTTTCTAACAGTAGTTTGGTGGACAAAGAGCTAGGGATTTGGGTCTGCTGATTGGGTGGGGATGAACTCATAGGGTTGGGAAACAGAAATTGTCTTCTCGTACTGAGATGGTTTCTTGGTAGAGGGTCACAGGACCTGTTGAGTCAGTTCCCATGTTCCCATGCATGGTCATAGGTCCAGTTGGCATCAATTAGTTTCCCCAAATGCAGAGTCTGGAAAATATCTCAAAGATCAGTCATAGCTTTTACAGTAGCAGTGTTATCTATAGAAGCAACTGGGGAAGTCACAAATCTTACACTAGTCAAGAATATGTGACTCTTATGCAGTAAGAAATTACAGGAAGGTCAGCTATGTAACAGCTTCTGGTTAACTTTTAGCAATGTCTAACTTTCAATATAAATCAGATTTTTACCACAGTTCTGGCCTTATGGCCTTACATTCCTTTTTTTTTTTTTTTTTTTTTTGCGTACACACATGTATTCAACAATACAGTGTTACAAAGAATGCTAAGAGCACTTTTCTTCATAGTTTACAGAAGGGCTTGAAACAAATGGATTTTCTACTAGTATTCATACCATAGTACATCCAACTCTAACTCCTAAGTAGATGTATTATAATTTGTTTAGAATTTAAAGGCTTAATGGCAATAATCAGAGAAGGAAAAAGAACATATTAAGTTCATTTTACATAACTGATCAAAAAATAAATTCAAGAAATAGTAAATAAAATTTAATAAGGTCTCATGAGCCCTGAAGGAGGTAGTGCCTGATTTGGAGCGGTAATCACTATGTCCAAATAATCTCCTATTTGGAACTTCTGGGACTGCAGGGTCATGGAATCATCGGTCCCCTTTCTGCCTGACATGGTGCTGCCAATCTCCTTGACTCGATAGCCAGGTCTTTTAAGATCTGTAAAAACGATTGCAAAATTGAAGTGCGTGCCCTTCTTTCTAGCTTCTGGGCAGACTTCTTTTACTAAACTAGTCAGTTCTTTCAAGGTTGCATCCATCCAACTGCAGATCTGCAGCTCGCTGGATGGTACGTTCCCGCGGGAGAACTCGTGCATTTTGTGGTGGCGGCCGTTATTAGATGTGAAGACCCGGAGCAGCAACGGGCAGGTCTTCTCGCGGTTGATCGGCTTCTCCGGCTCCTTCTTAATTTCCTCCTGAGTGACGCGCGATTCTACCGCCATCTTCCTCCTATAGCCCGCGAGACGCCCTTACATTACTTTAATACAGATGGTTTCATCAACAAGAAAACAAACAAAATTTTTTTACTCATCAATGCTTTGGGGTTAGATTTGAGACAGGCTTTGGGAACAGAGAATAGTGGCTTTTACATTGGGGCTCTATATTGGGGACTTTCACAGGGAATTGTTTGTGGAGTGGGATATGCATTTGTATAAAGAGTATTCGATGCTGGATTTTAGCCTTCTATTTTTGTCTATTATTTTTATTTGCTGTCAAGAGGACGGAAGAGGTTCTACCAAATTCTATACAAAAGTAAAATATAAAACAGCATGTGGAACAATTGTAAGATAGTGAAATTGGTAGCAGTATAACACCTACAGCAGGAACAAGGAAATGCTTTTTGAAGGTTGCATGGAGGCATAAGACAGGGCACTAATATGGGTAGACAATTTTGTTCAAGAGACTGAAATCATGCAAAAAAGAAAGCTGATATGATACACAGTTGGCCATGTTTGCAACAACAATTGTGAAAATATCCCTATAGTAGGTCAAAATAAAAATGACCTAGTGTTTATAAAAGTACTTGTCAGTGCTCGATAGATATTATCATCATCATCACTGTCATTGTCACCTTTGTCATAAATTATGCAAACCTAGTTGAGAGAAACAAGTAGACACATGAAAACACCATATGGACAGGAGCAGCTTCCTTGGCCAAAGCTTGCTGTGCTACATTAGGAGGTTCCAGCATATTGGGTAGGATGTTCTGCTTTTTCAGCCACCTTCCCTAGGGCTGGCAGCTGGAGCTTCTATCCCCTGCAATTAGATGCCTTTTGTTATCTCCAGTGGGCTGAGGGAACAGGAAGACCCATGTAACGTTGACAGAAATTCTCTTAAAACAGAGCAATTATTGGCAGTAGGACAAATAATATGCAATGCAAGGAGAAATGAAATGTCAGCCTGCAAATATATTAAGTAAGGACAGAAGAAAGCTGAAAGAATGAGGAGAGTGCACTTAAGCCTGAATTGGGTCTGATTAATTCTGAAGAAGCACAGCCCTCTCACTCATGGGGCGTAGTTATTTGAGATAGATTCGGAGGATAGCTAGGAAGGGGAGCATTACTAAAATTGACTTTATAATTAAAATATGGGAAGATCAGCACATTTCTATGGGGAAAAAGAGGTTGGGTCTTCACACTAGATCGTCATAAAAAAACTAATACAAAGGATGTGATGGCTTCTTCTTAGAATAAGATTTTCAGTAACAATGGATCATACTTTAGCACAGAAGGTCTCCAGATTATAAGCTACGTGGAGGTGGGATCTGCGGGTTTTCTTTTGTAGCTCCCTAATGTTTTCAATACAGGCAGGAATATACTAGAAAGTCAAAGATTTTTAAATTAATGAAGCAGAATTGTGACCTGAAAGGAAATTAAATTGGAACCTCCTAGATACAGCTCTGCCATCAACCAGCCCTTGGACATGAGAAAAGTTCTTTTTTTTTTTGTAAAATGAGGGGATTGGGTCAGATCTTTTCTAAGTTCCCCATTTTATGATTCTAAGAGGAATTAATTTTAAATTAGGAGTAAATAAAGCCTGATGGGCACATAAACACCCCAACAACAAAACAAAAGAAAACAAAGCATCAAACCTAGAATACATTTTCCCTGTGAAAATGAGCCACTGTAAATACAATGTTGAGTTTTTACATTAAAGCAAAAAAGTCTATATCATAATGGATTTTCCCTGGTGGCTACTCCGTGGCTTTGTCCAGACCCTCTCTTCTGACTGATGTACCCATCCTTTAGTTGCTTGGAATGTCTGCCGCTAACAGCTCACAGATGCTTTTTCACTGGGCATTGCCCTTGGCTGTAGGAACTGACGCACCCAAGGTAATACTCCCTCATAGGAAACTGCCCAAGGACCCACACTGGCTATTATGGGGATAAAGGTCAGAACTCTTGCTTCAAATGTACACATCCTTTAAAGGTCTCTTCATCCTCAGAGATCCCCAGGATAGGCAGATGCCCAAGCAGCAGTTTTGTTTACAATCACCTTCTCCCACTGCCCAGTTCTGCCATCCTCTTTTCCTTGTAAGTTCTCCCTGGTTAGCCTTCTGCATACAATTCTCCATCTCAGCATCTGTTTCCAGGGAATACAATTGAAGACACAATGTAATCAAATGTACCTGTTTATCCACCTAAAATGTGTATACATGCAAATGGACTTCAGGCTCTTTCTTGAATACCCAAATGTCCCTGTGTATGTGTCACTTCTTGTGCCAGCAGAGATAATGATTTCAATTATTATCCATCTCGGACAAGACAATACTTCAAATTGTAGCCTTCAGCCTAGGGTTGGTGAAAATGAAGTTTCAGTCCTCTCCTTTTAGGCCAAGTATATTGTCTTAGACAAGGGATGAAATTGAGGCTTGAGAACTTCATGATGAGCTGCTTCCCTTGAAGCAATATGTTAGGATAATTGAGAAAGGAGTCTTTGTACAAAAGGTTTCCATCCCATATGTGATGGAAAACTGTAAATAAAGACCTAAATGCCAGGAATCCTTCTTTCCTATATGAGAATGAAGATAGAGAGAAACTTTTTAAAAATATATGATAGAAAGAAACATTTCAGAGCTTAAAACAAAATGAAACAATGGCTCCTAACTTTCTCTCTCAAAGTAGAAGAGAAGCCTTTCCCTCATAAATAATCTTGGAGCAAATATAACCATAATGGGTTGTACTCATTTATCTGCCCTAATTTATTTTATTTTATTTTTTTGCTTATTATAGAATGAACACTTTTCTTAACCATAAAGTAAGAGAGAAAAGGGAAAAATAAAAACAAATTTTGTTGTTAAAAAGGAAGCATGTGCAAAATTTATAAATACGTTTTAAAATGTTTTGATATAACATTTTTATATGTGGCTATTTTATAACAGATACAATAGTACTCATTATTCAAGCTTTTTAGTTCTTAAAGTCATAATACAATAAGAGCAAATGGGTAAGTGTGAAGAAATATTCTGAGAGACGTAATAAATTACATTATAATAGTCAGAGACTTTTCGTATGGCCATGAAGCCAAATGAAAAATGATCTCTTTCAGTTCTAGTTATGATCCTGATTTATTTTCTGTTTCTATCATTTAGAACAAAACCTGATCTACTTATTATTTTTAACTCTTTATTTTTAAGTGATACTATGAACTTCAAAATTTTGAAAATTCCAATTACCTTTTTATGGCAACCAGAAAGCTATTTTTTTAATGCAAAGGGAGGCTAACTTTTTAGTGATAACAAAACACCGCCAGGGCTGTGCAGGCCAGTACCAGAAAACGCTGAGGAGCTGTTTAGTGGGAACTCCTCTGGCACGCTCTCTAGATGCCTATTTTCGTCATGACTAAGTTCATCTTACCCCTTTCTCTTTTCACCTTTGGTGGCCTCATTACTTTTTTATATTAGCTCTATTTCTTCTCTTGTGAGTGAAATAAAAGACATTACTATAGCTACCCTCTTTTGTGCAGGATTTTGTGTAGCATGTGGCCTTCAGGGGTATCCCAGGATGAACGTGGTAGAGAATGATCAGAACATGGGAAGAATTTCTGTCCCATGCTGCACTGCTTGGGAAACTGACCTATTAAGAGTTCCATTTCTTTTTGTGCTTTAAAATAGTTAGTGATGCTTTCCTTGATCTGAACTAGTAGCATTTTTTTCCACATTATATCAGAAATTTGAGTTTTCTTCCTTTATTTCTAATGGCTTCCTGATCAAGCTGGGAGAAAATTAAGAGCAAGTCGTGGCTAAATTCAATTTACAACATCAAGGGGCATGTTCTAGTGTTTCAACCATGTTGCCGTCTTGGCCTATTGAAGATGTAACAAGTTTTCGGTGAAACTCTTTGTGTCCTTTGAGTTTATTGCCAATAGCACGAGGAGAAATTGACTTGGCGAAATATACCATGTTGCCCAAGCTTGACACGGTGAAAATTTTGGTTTATGGTTGTTTATTTTCTTATGAATAAAATCATATACAAATGCATATGGAAAGTACACTTTTCATTCAAAAGTCCTGGAGTGCTCTATCTTGTCTCTAGATAGTAATTTGCTCATTCCATATAGGTTTGCTCTATATGTTTGTTCCACTCAAGCAAGTTCAGGGCTCAATCCTAAGCCACACAGTTAGAGGTAGAAGGAAGGAGGCTAGTCTGCTATTCTAAGCAATATGCCCATAAAAGTTCTATTTTGATCCAGTGTTGCTTTGGACATCTCTACATTTGCTATCTCCTACCATACCTCCTATTTCTGGTGGATAATGTGATACCAAGGAGGTTGGTTTTTAAAAACCTCACCTTATTGTAAATAATCAAAGGTATTCTGTGAACAAAAAGCTGTTAAGAATGACTAGTTTATCCAGATGGCTGAAGATCATTGAGTGAGACCACTGCTCAAATACTCCCCAAATTTCACTGGATGAACAGGGTGCCTTTGTACCCTTACTGATCAAATTCAGGAAGTGAAGTGACATTTTTCTGCAAAATGCATCTTATTCCTTATTGTGATTCTAAATTACAGGAGCAGCAGCCGCACTCCAGAGAATTCCAGTGAATTGCACTATTTGTGCACGAAAAGCTGCTTAGAATGAAGGGTTAGTCTTTTCCATCGTAAAAACATTTTATGTGATTGGCAAATCAGAAAGTGGTCAATCAGCAGACAGTTATAGAGATGTTTTTCATCTCTAGTAACAGCAGGATGCTAACGGGAGAGTTAAGACGAAAAGGGGAAAAAAAATACATTGATTTGTTGACAGAGGCCTAGCAGCTGTCACAGTAAAACATGGTTCCCTTGCACTTAATCAATGTCAGTCTCCAACCCAATTGTTTCGTAGCCCAGATGAGAAGCAATCAAGAGGAACACCTTCATAAGCATAAAACTCGCTAGATGGGGTTCAATGAAGTGTGTCTTTAAGCTTAGGCACTGAAAATGCAATGCATGACCCAAAGCTAATCAGAAATGCTTAACCCTTTGAAAGGAGGCAGCAATTACTTGCTTGTTTCTTTTTCTTTTTTTTTTTAAGATTAAAAAATACACTTCTTACTTCATCTTCAATTTTTAAGACACTTTGTGTCTGTTTTGATGTGTAATTCTTTTCCTTGCCAGATAAGTAGAAACAATCATTCATCCTGTCTCCCTTCTTAAAGTGTGGGGTGCTTATTTTAAACGCATCTCATTTCTCAGAAAAACAATACAGGAACAGGGACTAATTTCACTACCAATTTTTCATGGTTTCTTTCTGTGTGAATATTTACTTCATCAAACATTGTCTTTGCTCTTAGTGCGTCTAGCCCATAAATAACGGCTTGAGAGACTCCTATACACGCAAATCAAGACCAGCTTAAGGACCTCAATCATATTTCCCGTAGAATGAGATTTAATTTCACGTGAATTTCTTTTTCTGATGACCAGTGAGGAAGATGCTCCGAGAAACAGCATGCTGGTGACAGGCTTTCTCAAATGGAGGAACGTGCTGAGCAAACTTCCATCTCCCAGCTTGAAGGAGCCAGCAGTGTTCCTGGGCCAGCACAGTCCTCAGCAGTGCTCAGAGAGGCCACATCACCAGGGCTTATGCTTCTTTCTAGTTCTCACAGAGATACGATTCGTAGTTAGTGGTGGAGGGAGGTGGTTGGGTGTGGGCTATGAACTATCTGGAGAAAAATGAAAAAAACCCCAAACCCCATATCCTCTCATATTGTGAAAGACAGAAGAATGTGCTGTCTTTTTCTGTCATTTTTCCTTTTAGTTGCTTTCAGAAATAATCTGTGAGTTAATGGGGAGAGAGAGAAAGAAAGAGACTAACGGGTCTTGACAGCATGTGATGAGAAAAAGTGTATTTGATAGATTACAAACTACTAATATGAAACTCCTACATAGTAATTTATGTTTGAGATCGCTACAACAATTATTAAACAAAAAATAGACAAGAAATTAAAATAAACTTTTAAGACAATTGTATATTCCTAGACTTCTTTCTAGTAACTTGTATTTTTTTCACAGTTTAGATACAATCTGTTTGATGGGTAGATTATAATGGTGAGAGTCAGGAGGGTTTATGGAGAGTTTCCCACCATGCAGGTACACCACCATGTTTTAATTAATGAGAGCTCGGTTATTGCTCCCAATCTCAAATTCTTATTGTTTGACCCAAATATTGTCATTGATATCTTTTCTATGTTTGTGAGAGCTTTGTGTCTAACATACAGAAATCATGATTTACTATGGCGAGTAAAAGAAAAACAAAACAAAATAAGCATTTAAAATTAGGATGGGGAGGACCAAACAGATTTGTGTAATATGTCTTTGCATATGGATATTATTGCATCAAAGGAAAACAAATACAGGACCATCACTACGAGAAAAGAACATTCCCAAGTTTTTTAGTGAGCAAAGGATAGACCATGGAAATGTATCATTTAATAACTACTTTTTACAAATTCGAGACATATAAGAAACCACTGATATTTTTATTTATGTGTTGTCATCTTTTCTTTCTAATTTTTTTGTTATTACTTTATGTAAAAACAATATTTTAAACACTTTCACAGGTTTACTTATGAGCCCTGTCTCTCTATGCGATTTTGATTTCATAAATCCTTGTTACTCATAAACAAGTTCTTTTATAACAAACATCTTTAGGAAGATTGCGGAGAGAGAATATATGATAAATTCTTAATGCCCTTTTTCTTCCCCAAGATTTTGACCAACTTCCCCTTTCAAAATGTCCAAATTCGAAGGATTAGTCAACTACCAAGTTAGATGGAAATAGAGAGGGCAGCGGAGAACAAAGCAGACTGTAGTCTATTCCCACCAGTATTTGCAACCTTCTTTGAACATCTGCACCCAAGTCTGCTTATCTTAGGACCATGCTTGGTGACTGATAAAACATTTTCGTACATTTGCTCACTAATTATTTTATTTTAAAAAATACTTTTGCATGTAGTCTGCTCACGTGTCAGCTCAGTCTAAGGTTTCCCCAATGGCCATAGATATTTTTGAGCCCTTTTGCTGGCAGTATCACAGTGTAGGGGAAAGATGGGTGTTGGTCATATACCACTGAATAGTGGGCTGGCATGAATTCTTTTTTTTTTTTCTTTTTTTATTTCAGCATATTACGGGGGTACAGATGTTTAGGTTATGTATGTTGCCCTTGTCCCCTCCCCCAAGTCCGAGTTTCAAGCATGTCCATCCTTCGGATGGTGCGCATTGCACTCTTTGTGTATGCATATACCCGTCCCCTCCTCCCCCCTCCCCCCTGCCTGACATCCAATAGATGTTATTCTTATATGTACACTTACGTGTTGATCAGTTAATACCAATTTGATGGTGAGTACATGTGGTGCTTGTTTTTCCATTCTTGGGATACTTCACTTAGTAGAATGCATTCCAGCTCTATCCAGGAGTATACAAGAGGTGCTATATCACCATTGTTTCTTAAAGCTGAATAGTAGTCCGTGGTATACATATACCACATTTTATTAATCCATTCATGTATTGATGGACACTTGGGTTGTTTCCCCATCTTTGCAGTTGTGAATTGTGCTGCTATAAACTTGGATGGGAGACCTGGCATGAATTCTGTGCTAAGGTTTCTCCAAAGACAATGTTGTTATAATTGAGCTAGGCAAGGTTGAGCACCTAGTGCAGAGCTTACCTAGCACATAGTAAGTGCACTATAAATGTCAATTTTCTATTTTCTGCCTGCCAGAGAAAGAGGGAGAAGGAAGGAGGAAGGGAAAGAAGAGAGAGAGAGAGAGAGAGAGAGAGAGAGAGAGAGAGAGAGAGAGAGAGAGAAAGAGAGAGGGAGAATTTAATGTGGGTTATAAGAGATTTTTCAGATTCAATATAGAAGAGATCATGTCTTTTCACAGCCGCCCACATTCTCTTGTTGAATTTAGCTTTTGCCTTAAGCTGTACTTACCTGTGGAGAAAAATGTGGGTGACAGCTGCCTTCAGCAGTTTGCTCAGAACTAGATTTAGGTGTGTGATTGCTGTGTCATAGACGGCCTACAAACTTTCAGTAGGACCAACATATCAGGGTGACTAAATCCTCAATTTGCCGGCATCTCTAGCTAAGACTTTGCAACCTGGAAAATCTACATGTCCATTGCAATCAATACACAGGAGGGGGAGTGTCAAGAAGGCCCATGCTAATAGGAGAAATTAAAAGAAATCAGGTTTACCAAATCTTTTCTCGAATGTATTATGGAAAGGAAGCCTCACAGGTTTTAGTTATTTAGTCACCTCTATATGCAAAGCATTTGGAAGGTAATTCTGGATGTTCTTTGATCAATGGAAGCGATGAATCATCACATTTCAATAATACTATATGTACAGGAATGATAAATGAGCAAGTGATTGGTGTCCGGGTAATGAAAGGAAATGCAAGCGATGCAGATGTTGCTCAGCTCTGGATGTGAAAATTAAATGGTAAGGCACATTTGTCAGAAAATCCTCACTCAGAGTTTTATTTATTTCCCTTTCCCTCACTTGTCATCTATCTTTTCTTTAGGCCTAATTACAGCCCAAACTATGTTTCGATGGTTAAGGTCAAGTACACAGAAAAATAGCAAATGACTTTTTCTCCTATTTTCTGTGTAGTTTTTGTACAAGTGTGTTACTGCTTTCAGTGCTGTTGTGTGCTTAGTCCTTATTCAAAATTTCTATTTTATTTAATGTAAAAATTCTTTACATTTAGCATTGAGTATTGTACAGTCTTGGTTTGTGGCTATAATTACTACATGTCAAAGTTAGAAATTTGAATGATTTCAGATTAAATCTTGGATTTCCAAATCCACTGTTGCCCAAATGAAAATTCATGTATGAGTTACTTATCAGTAGCCAAAGAGAATAGATTAGTGGGAGATGAATGGGAGATGTTTTTCATCTGAAAAGAATAAAAATAAATTTCCAATCAGAATACATCCTGTATAAAATACAATTGTAATTGAAGTATATTTCTGGAATTATTTGGACAAAAATCCCCTCAAAATTGAGCATATTGTGTTTGAAAAAAAAATCAGAATTCTTTATGCTGTGTTTTTCCTTTCTTGTTTGATGTACTTCATGGCAAACAAGAAAAGAAAAACATACTGTATTTTCCTGTATCTTTTCTGGAGTAAGATACAAATTCTGTATGAGTGGAATAATAATCTTGAATCAATTTGGGCTGCCCTCTCCATCTCTGCCACCCCAGAGCTAGTCTTTAAACTACATAAAGCAGTTGGTCTGGAGTCCATTAAGGATTTATTATATATCAACTATGTACACCCTCTGTTGCTGTAGGGTGCAGAAACCTGACTGCAAATTAGAGTATATGGCTTCATTAGTTTATTGTGGTTGTCATAACAAATTAACACAAACTTGGTGGCTTAAAACAACATAAATTTATTCTCTCACAATTCTGGAGGTCAGAGTCTGAAATTAAAGTGTGTCAGCAGGGCCACGTTCTCTCTGAAGGCTCTAGGGGAGAGTCCTTCTTTGCCTTTTTTGGCGTCTGGTGGCACCAGTTGTTCCTTGGCTTGTGGATGCAATCACCCCCATCTCTGCCTATGTCTTCGCAGGTCCTTCTCCTCTCCTCCCCGGGTCTTTCTCATAAGGACACTTGCCACTGGAGTTAGCTCTCACCTGGATAAACCACGATGATCTCATCTCAGGATTTTTAACTTAGTTAACCTTCAAAGACCCTTTGTTCGAATAAGGTCATCTTCACAGGTTCCAGGAATTAGGACATGGGCATGTTTTTGGGTCTACGATTCAATCCTCAATAGTGGCTTAGAGGTTTATTACAGAGGCTGCTGAAAAACATTCAGAGTTGAGATTTGATGTAATAGAACTGCAGTTTTCCACTTTGTGGAAACTTCCTGATATTTTAATTTGGCATTTTTTCTTAGCACTGCACCAGCTTATCTGCATCCTCTGACTAAGCCAGCAAAGTTTTGCCCTGAAGCTAGAATAGTACCTTTACAAAATACGTGATGAATGGTTGATAAATGAATGAATAAATTAGCTTTCTCTTCTATAAGTTTTGTTATGGAAGCAATATGTGCAATATGTGGTTTTTTGAAAGTTTTCCAAAATATAATTTGAAATTATCATTATAATATTGAAACAGCCTTTTGAAGGCACATATTCCCCAATATTCAGTCACTTCTCTCAATGTGACATGCCCCACGAAGTGAGGGTCACTTCTAGAAATAAGAACTCAATGAATCTTTTGGACCAGGAGTATGAATCCACATGTAAAGATTGTGCCACAGAAAGATCTAACATTTAGAGCACCCTGAATTAGCTAAATGAGGGTGCACAAGAGGGGTTTGAGAAAAATTGGGCATCAGAAGGGAAGGCCATGGGGAACTCGATGAGGGTTCTGCCTGCAGAAAGTTGATGATTTGATTCCAGAGAAAAGGATGATTAGGTGGAGTATATTGTTTGGTTTCCTTTTTATAAAAATGGAAGTAACTTTTTTCCCCACCTTTCGTGATAAAGATATTATTAAATTATCTTTATATATAGAAACATAAGGAAGAAAATAATTCCTGTAACTTTACAACCCAGAAATAAATTTGTGCATACCTGCTATGGTTTGAATGCGTGTGTCCCTTTAAAATTGGTATGTTGAAACTTAAACCAAAGGTAATGGTATTAAGAGGCAGGGCCTTTGGGGAAGTGATTAAGTCTTGAGGGCCCCAAGTTTATAATGGAGGTTAGAGGGAGCACCCTAGGGCTTTTTTGCCCTTTGCCCTTTCATCCCTCCTGCCACGTGAGGACACCAAGTTGGCGACATCTATGAGAAACGAACCCTCATCAGACCCAAACCTGCCAGTGCCTTGATCTTGGACTTCCCAGCCTAACGAACTGAGAGAAATCCATTTCTCTTGTTTATAAATGACCCAGTCTCAGATATTTTGTTATAGCTGCACAAAAAGACTAAGATAATATCCAAGGACGGTTTACAAAAGCCGTTGAAGACTGTTGATCTGGAGGGAAAGCTGGATTCATGGTGAAGAAGGGAACAGGGTCCTCCGTAAGCTGCAGAATCAGGGCTCATCGTAAGTGGTAGCGAGTCAACATGAATCTTGAGGTCAAAAGCCAGAAAAATTAGACAGAAAACAGTAACTGTGTTGCAAGATGAGGTAGGACAAGCAGTTTATAAGATTTGCTTTCATATGGTGCCAGTAGCTTGCCATGATTACAGACCCGGAGGGTCAGGGGAGCTGAGAAGTATGAGGCAGCAGGAGATTTAAGAAAAATTATTAGGGAAGTAGGAGGAAGATTCCCTAATTTGAAGAAACTGTTGAAGTGATAATTTAATCATGCCAAGATTAACATTAATTATCACAACAATAATTTCCATACTGGAATATCTTTTTAGTACTTACATGATGATTTATAGCCTGACAACTACTGAAAAGGTGTGAAACATCTTCAAAACTAGAATTGTGCATACATTGCACACGTTTGCTATCATCCTGGGCTGGGGCTGGCTTTGCTATTGAAGGCAGTGTTTCTCATTTTGAGGGAATGGGATTGAACTTTGGGTTGGTTCTGACATCCACCCAGGGCTAATAAGCTCCGGAGAAGCTTATTCTAGAGGACTTGGTTGTAGTCTGAGTGGAGACAGTTCTCAGTGTCAGGGGTATGGGTTGATTCGAGGAGTAGTATCTAATCCTATGGGGTGTCACAGGCAGAAAAAATCAGAATCAATCAAGAAATGATCACAGGGGATAGGCTTCAGGTTGAGGGAGCCAGGATGAGAGAGCCGTATTGGAGATCTGACACAGAGCCCGGGCATGGGGGATAGTCAGACAGAACAGGACAGCCCCACACAGTGGGGGCAGGTACAGGGACTAAATTCTCCCCAGACATAGGGCATGGCTTCCAGGCCCAGAGTGTTCTTAGGGAAGTTGCATCTACCCCACTGCCAGGTGGATTCTCATGGATGCAGGAAGTATCAGGACCAGACCTGTTAGTCTAGAACTTTGGCACCTGCATCTGGGTAGGACACAGGCTGGCAGAAAGAAACACATCTGGAACTAGGACTTGGTCAGCTCTCTTTCTTGTCTGGAGGATTAATGGAGATTGCCACATGGAGAGCCCACTGGTGCTTGAGTTAACTGCTTGCTAAACCAAACTCACTCTTTTAGTAGATAATGGAATAAAAAGTTTCCATTTGGATTATTTGTGTGTGTGTATGTGTATGTGTGTGTATGTTGGTGGGAGTGATGAAGAGGTGAATGGTTCTTGGGAAAATAGGAAAAAGCTCAGTTGTTCAAATGGCAAAACCACTGTACCACGACCAGTTAAAATAAGAGTTTGCTTAACTAAGCCATTAAAGAATGATTTAATGCCATTTGAGAGTAAAGATAATCTAGCCAGGAGCAGTGGTTTGTGTCTGTAATCCCAGTTATGTGGTGGGCTGAAATGGGAGGATCACTTGAGGCTAGGAATTGTAGACCAGCCTGGACAACATTGCAAGACCCTATCTCTAAAAAAACTTCAAAAACAAAATAAAGGTAATCTAAATTAAAGGTACATAAAAATATGAAGATAAGTTAGCTAATTCAAACTCAGGGGTTTTTTATTTGTTTATGTGTTTTTGAGGTGGGAAATGAATATTAATAGTAAAGGGAATTTGGAAATTGAGGAAAGTAGATCTCTATAAAGAACAGATTTTAAAGGATGATAGCAGATTTCAAGTTCAGTCTAAGGAAGGTATTACATGGTGTTTCTGTGGGCACTCCTGTGTGCTGATTAGCAGAGGATGGTGGCCTTTAGCAGTGATTGCTGCTGATGGGTGAAGCAGGATTCCAGGGATTCAGAGCAGGCCGGGTCTCTGACACAGCTTTCGGCTCACTGACTTTCAATCCTCATAGGTCACCTTGGCTTGATCGGTCGTCTTCATCTCAGGGTAATAGCAGCAATTTTTGCTTTATTCATTTTTGCACCTTGCCTGGAGATTCTTTCACACATCACTTAGTGAAGGCCTTGGCCAGTTGCTGTCAGCTTTTGATGAAAAGAAGACTTTCGATTGTGAATAGCATTATAAGCTCTCACATCTGCCTTTGACTCAATCAGTTATTCTCTGGGTTATTTTCCATGTGATTTACACTGAAACAGATGATCTTTCCTCTCTCCCTCCCTTCCTTCCATCCTTCCTTCCTTCCTTCCTTCCTTCCTTTTCCTCTGTCAGGAAATTTATCTTACCATATAGTGTAAATAGGGAAAAATAAATTATGACCTTTTGGGAAAACATCAGTTGCCCCTTCCTTACATGCTAATATTCTTAAGCACGTATGTTCCTACCCTGGAAAACCTGAAAAGTTAGAGAACACTGTGGCCCATTGTGAGTATGATCTTTATAAAACATTTTCAGTCTTACTCATCTATGTGGGTGAGTCTGATCTCACAGAAACACCCTTTTAATTGATTCATAAATTTCTCCAACCAAATACCCCAGCCTCTAGTAATAATGAACCCATATCTAAAGTTTTATGGAAATGTATCTTAAGGAGTATACTTTAACAACTTTTCAAATGATGAGCAATGATAAAATAATGCCAATATATCTTCCCTACATTCTCTTTGGTGGGCACCTTGTCTCAGGCCCACCACCGTCTGGGTTACCAGTCTTGGCAACTCTAGTGAAAACATTAATTCTCTCTGCCTCAACGTGGGCATTCAAATGGTGTGACATTGCCTCTGAAATGGTTCTTATTCTTATTGCCACTATTCTAGTTATGGTCCCTATCATCTGTTGCAGGTACAATTTCAATTCCAATCTGTCCTGCAAACAAAATGAAAAATCCATATATATTAGGTTTAACTTCATTTGAATATGTACTAATAAACTTATCTGTCATATTACATATATTTTAATCATCTGAAATAATTGACAAAAAATATTGCTTGATCACCAGAAGAAACCTATTTTGTTCAGGAAATCCAATACGAATATGTCGTAAATGTTATATAATTATACGTATAAGTAAAAAATAATTATAAAACTATGACAACGGAATTTAGAAAAAATCAGAAAAATTCAGATGGTCAAGGTTTCATAACCCTATAAAATGTGAAAATTCACTTCCTGAAGATTTAGTAATATGAATGTTAATGTACAGACAAAACCACAGTATAATTATCAAAATTAGTAAGTAAGCATTAATGCAATTATTATTTTATAGACTTTATTTAAATTTTATCATATAATTTGTCCCATGAATATTCTTTTTTGGATCCAGGATCAAATCCAGGATTGCTTGTTGTACATGCTGAATATCCCTCATCCAAAAATACTTGGAGACAGAAGTGTTTCAGATTTCAGAGTTTTTTGGCTTTTGAAATATTTGCATATACATAACGAGATAGCCTGGGGATAAGACCCAAGTCTAAACACAGAATTCGTATGTGTTTCATATACACTTTATACACACACATAGCCTGAGGGTAATTGTATCCCATTTTAAATAATTTGTTCACACAACAAAGTGTTGACTGTGGCCCATCACATGAGGTCAGGTGTGAAATTTTTCACTTGGATCATCATGTTGGGGTTCAAAATTTTCAGATTTTGGACGATTTCAGATTTTGGACCATTTCAGATTTTGGATTTTTCAGATTAAGGATGTTCAACCTGTATTTAATTAATGTTTCTTATTAGTCTCCTTTATCAGGTATTTATTTTGGGATCACAGCAAATATTTAATAAGAATCCATCATAGCCCTCATCTCCCCGTCCCTCACCAAAACCAAAAAAAAAAGAAAAAAAGAAAAAGAAAAAAAAAAAACCCAAATCCTGGAGTCTTAAGAGGCTAAACTGAGATTCTAGAAGCCAATAGGAAATGATATATTACCTATGTCTTGGACTTTCCAAAGCAACATCAAATTTCCCAAAGATTTTGCTCTCCATTATGCAACTCATGAAAAATGGATTTTGGATCTCCTGAGGCTTCCCAGACATCTGACTGGAATGCCAGTGGTAAATGAACAGATTTGCTCAAGCACTAAGCTATTACTTGCTATCTTTTTCATTACATCTCTAGCTAGTGATCCTGCCAGACAGAGTCAGGATATAGCATTTGGCCCTGTGCCGAATAGTCAGGTAGCATTTGAGGAAAATCATCTCTGCATAATGTGCAGGTCAAATAATGGAGAAATATTTGTGGACACAAACAAACAGGATATAGAGGTAACTAAGTCAAATTGTATGAAGAAAATACTAGGACTGTTCCTTAATTGTCGTATCTTAAGAAATAAATATAAAAAATTTAGAAGACTAAATCTTTCAATCCTAAAGTAAGTTTTGCCTCTGCAAGTTAACATCTTGTTCTTAGCTCTAGAACTGCAGTCCCTAACCCCCAGGCCATGTACAGCTACCCATCCATGGCTTGTTAGGAGCCAGGGTGCACAGGTGCCTGTTAGGAACCAAGCCACACAGCAGGAGGTGAGTGGTGGGCAAGGGAAGCTTCATCTGTATAGCTGCTCCCATCGCTCGCATCACTTAGTAAGCTCTGCCTCCTGGCAGATCAGCAGTGGCATTAGATTCTCATAGGAGCGTGAACCCTACTGTAAACTGCACATGCGAGGGATCTAGGTTGCTCCTTATGAAAATCTAATGCCTGATGATCTGAGGTGGAGCTGAGGCGGTGATAGTAGCACTAGAGAGCAGCTGCAAATACAGATAATCGTTAGCAAAGAGGTTTGACTACACAATAAATGTAATGTGCTTGAATCATCCCCAAACCATAGCCCCCCTGTAATACCATCAAATTGGTATTAACAGAGCAACACTTATGTGCACATACAGTAGTAACATCCATCAGGTATGGGGCAGGTGGGAGGGGATGGAGGGGTTGGGTATATACACATCCAATGGGTGCAGTGCACACCATCTCGGGGATGGACATGCTTGAAGCTCTTACTTGGGTGGGGCAAAGGCGATATATGTAACCTAAACATTGGTACCCCTGTAATATGCTGAAATAAAAAAAAAAACATAAAAAGAATCTATCTTTGCTCTAATCACAAGATCTGGTTTCATTTCATAACTGAAATAAACTATTAAGTTTTCAAATAGTCTTTCAATTACACACAATTTTGGAGGAGAACATTGCAGAAATAAAGTGTAGAATTAACTAATTGTCAGCATGGTTTGTGCCAGACAGTTAACCAATATGGAAATTCAGGTCAATTTTCTTTGTAGCTTCATTTTTCCCCGGTTCTTTCCAGGGGAAAAAAAATACATATGCATATGCGTACATATATGTATATGTGTATGTGTGTGTGTTGTTTATATTGCCTAAGATTGGTGTAGAAGGATTCAGAATTCTGATCCACTCTGACAATATGAACATAAGTTTTAGTTTCTTGAAAATCAAATGAACTTCAACAGCACTTTTGTGTTAATGTTTGAAAGACGCTTCATGGCTTTGAAGTGAATTGAGTGAAGTGTAACATTTCTAGAATCCATTGACCGATGCCAGGTCCCTGCAGGAATACAGATTGTTCTATCTCTGTAGAAAGAATCACATCTGGGTAAAGGTGGGTCAATAACTTTTCCCCAGTGGCCTCTTTTATGTCCAGTTCAAACTTCCCAAAACCCTATGTACAGTCATTTCCCCTGGTTTAAATTTGCCTTTGTTCTGTAGATAAATGATAAGTTTATATATCTAATGCTGTCAGTTAGCAACCATTCACACAGCTCCTAAGCTAAGTAAGGAAAGAAAAAAATAATAAAAGAAGAAAAATCCATTTGAAAAATGCAGGAGTTGAATACAACATTCTTTTATCTAATATGCTTCGAATATGCAGACCTTTCTTTTATAAAGAAGGGGGGGTCACTGAACAATCCTAGAATTGAAAAACACACCAGCATCACTGAATTGCTCATTTTCCTCAGGAAATACCAAGAAAGGTGAAAATGAAGACCTCGTCCAATTGCAAACCCACTCAAATGAAGTGTGAATGCCAATCAATGTTAGCAGTGGTCTGGCAGCCTTGGTTCCAAACAGCAAGTTGAGACAGCAAGAGCCTAAGCGTCACTGCCAGCCCTGTTCTGTGTGCTTGCCTAGCCTGGTGGTGGGATGCAGCCGGTGCAAACACAGAGCAAAAGGCCTGTCTTGTATCCATAATGAGAGGCAGATTCTGCACTAATTATCCTGGCAGCAAGCTTGCGCCAAAGTGACGCGCAGTATTTTTGCCAAGGATTGCTTATTATTGGTATGTTTCTTTTCCACTTTGTGCTCCGTGGGTAAGAAACACGTAGAAAACTTGAAAACGAATGGTTAAGTGAAAAATGCATACATGAAAAGCAACCGATTTTATTTATACTAGATTTTTACTTAGCTGTTATTTTAAAAGCTAAATTCTCTTAATATTTCTTTTTCTGGACTGATCTAACATCTTTGTATATGCAATTTGTGTTGGATTTCATACATGACATTGTAATTTTTTTTCACCAAAGCAGAAAGCTTACAAAAAGTGGGGTTGTATTTATAATAGTTCATAGTATAAACAAACTCACTCAGATTTAACAAGTTTTGCCAATGCTAATCCAGAGCAAGACATTTTAGAAAAATCTCTGCAAAGTCAACAGACATTACATCATAATGTAATACTGTTCTATTAATAAAATATTTCAGAGTTGAAAGGGGCAAAATTCCTAACGGACATGCTTTTAAGTTTTTATAAAAAGCAGGAATTAAATCTATTGTGAAGCCCATGTCAGTGTGGATGAAATTCAAAACTGGCTAAACATTTGAATTAAATTTGTAGGGGTAGCACCTTCTTCTAGTTGACTAAGCTTCAAAGGATGATAAAAAGACAGTGGAGACAATGTCACAACAAGGGCAACATAAAATAAAAAGGAAACCACATTTCGAATAGCCTGCACCAAGTATTATCAGAATTTAAATAATTCAAATCTTGAACATCCCAAGATTCTTCTTTTGTAAAACCCAAAATACAACCAAACAACTAGAAGAAAATTTAAAATGGGATTTTTTTTTAACTTCAGAAATAATTCTGTTTATCTTAAGTCAGGCATCCAGTAACATTAATGACCCTGGACAGACACGTGAAACCAGAATAAAAGAAAAAAAAAAAAAAAACCTCAAAATGAGGAAAAACTATCACAAAGCTCATGAACTTTTTTTTCCCTATAAAAGAATCACCACCAAGCTATATAGTTCTTGAAAGTAAGCCAGTAGATTAAAAACAGATGGGAATACACAAAGAAAATAAAAGAAAACATAGAATATTGCAGTCTATAATAAATGTTTACCAAAATTAAGGAAAAATCTTTACCAAACTGAAGGAAAAACTTTATCCAATCAAGAGCCTCTGAAAGTATCACTGCCAATATTATGATTGACTTTATGTGTTGGCTGTTGCAATAGGCATTATCAGTGCCTATCACATTTGATACCTTCTACCATAAAGGCTAGGAAAGTGAATTACTCATTTTCCCAGCATTCCTGGTAGTAAGAAGTGACCATGTGACACAGCTGAGGCCAAGAGAAATAAAGAAACATATTTTGGAAAAGTTCTAGAAAGATTTTGCATTCCTGAGAAAAGAAATAGAAGTAGCTGATATATCTCTCCTCTTGCATTTTTAATGTCATAAACATGATTATGATGCCTGGAGCTGGGGTGACATGTTGTGACTTTGTAGAGGAGGTAAACTTAGATCCCTGAGACATCATCCCTCATAGCTTTGAGCTGCTCAATCATTGCCAACTGTCCCATACCTCTATATTATTATTACGTGAGAAAAATAAACCTATATTCATTTAACTATTGAGTTGTATTTTCTGTTACTTGTAGCAAAAACTATTACCAACTGATCAACATAACAAAATTATTTTCCTGAAATCATCAGAAAAGGACAAATTATGTTCCATGTTATTGGAGTTTAGAGGGTTAATAAATAGCAACCCTTTTCCTCGAGTTTCAAACCAACTGATAGTCAAAGTATTCATAGAGAAGCCAAAATATTATAGTAATATTATTACAAGTTTTATATTGAATGGTATAACTTTGAGCTAGATGGACAGTCATTGCTGGTAGGTACTCCATAAGTAGACAGGTTTGCTAACTTAAATCATGGCAGTTGGATTGTAACTGGCCTTGACCTGTAAATCTTACAATATGGAAGAGCTCAGAATATTCTTTCTTCAGGAGATGAGTCCCAAAGTAGGAGAAAAGGGGGCTGAGGCATAAATGTTTTGTTTCTTTTAACAAACTCCCCAATCAGCAGAAGCAGCAATGTGTGAGTACAGCCCAGCCTAGTTCCACCTTTGTATGCTTAATACCAACAGCTTTCTCATTTTAGATTCTCTTGAGTCCACTAGTGGTTATTTCACTTTTGTCCCAAGAAAGTCCTAACATGTATCAAAACAGTACACAATTGCATTGTGTTCTAAGTTCTAAGACACTGCTATGACAAAAGATAAACCTATTATCTAAGAAAGCCTATCTGAAGTACTGTAA
>RJWJ010019950.1:0-29649 GCA_004363605.1 Indri indri | reverse complement strand
GAAATAACAGTCATAAAAAGACAGGCTGCCTAGACATAAAGGCTGCAAAAGCTTCCTGGAACAGGTAGAAACTTTGAAATGTGGTAGGATCTGATTAAATGGGAACCTGTCTGGTTTGCAGCAGCTAAGGCTCTAAAGAAGGCACAAGATGTATATTTGTTTGGTGTCTCTGTCTCATGGGCTACCTGGGGAGCACTGGCAGATCTTAGCAACCATCCATTTGTTCCAGTTAAATCTGAGGCTACAGACCACCTCAGCAGGGCCCATCATATAACATGTGGGGTACAGTACAAGAAGACATTCAGGGCTCCCTGTTCAAAAAGCAAGGGGAAAAATGCCATTAAGGACACTAAAATATAAAGGTTTTTCCTTTCTTACATGGTCTCTCTCAATTTTTATGATTTTTTTTATTTGCTATTTAATGTCATTCTAAACAAAGAAAAACTAAAACATTTAATTATTAGCATGAATTTTATTAATACCATTTATCTTTATATGGTACGACAGTTTAAATGCAAATATAAGACCACTTAACTTATATGTGGAATTGCAAAATGACACAACCTTTATTTCATAGCTCATACATGTATATTATTTCATTCTTACCAGGGCAGTGGAAACACTACACGAAACTAACTCAATTGAAACAAACTCAACTTACAAATTTTACTATTTGATTCACGCATATTCTGCCAATATTCCATAGAAACAGACAGATTCCATGACATGTTTACTTTGTACTCACTTGGAGTGCCCCTGAACTCCCACACATTGTAGTCTACCGGAATTCTGTACTTATGGGGCACTGTGAACAGGATATGCAAATGGCACTACAACGGGCAAATGAACATTTTGCACATCTCACCTGTGCTCATGTGTATGCTCCGCTTACAAAACACTAGTTCAAAGATCAAAATAAGACTTTTGAGACAGGGACAGCAGAGTCTTAAACCAAGTATGAGGCCTCTCTGAGCTCAGGCCCTGTGTGACTGTGCGGTGAGCCCTGCACCTCAGACCTCTGGCCTTTACTGCATAGGGCCTATTCCTGAACACCAGTAACAAGGCCTTCCAAGGAGGTAGGTTTGATGCCACTGAACACATTGCGATAAAGGCTCCAGGGGGTAGACTATAGCGATTACTCTGCAAATTACCTGTTCATACGGTTTCCCAAGTTTGTGGTTGGGACTGTATTATATGAGGATGTCCTTTTTAAGGAGGCTCCTAATGTGGCCTAGCTGCTAGGTGGGGAAACAATCCAGATACTTGTATATAGCAGCTAAAGGAATCCTGGATTTCTCTTACTGTGAGATCCTCTTTCCTACTGGAAACAGAGACAGACACCTGCTTTGCTCCCTTCTCTTTTCAATATGCCATAACCAAACAGCAAGCATATAGATTTTGGTTAGTCATTCTAAATCAAAAAGGACACAAAAAAGTATCAAAATAACAGAAGGCAAAGAAAAATGAGTAATATAAAAGAAATCAGGAGAAAGTAAAAATACCCTAAATACATAAATCCCCCCACAATGGTTGACGATAAAGTTGCCCGGATATGGGCACTGACGGGAATGTACTTCTCTCCCTTTTGGTCTCTGAATAACAACAGGTTGCAACTAGCTTGAATTTGCATCTGCAGCCAACAGCTGGAATTCAGCAACTGTTGTTAATCCATCTTAATTGCTTATTATTCTATCAGTTCTTGTTTGTGCTTTTGTTATTCAAAGTAATTTTCCCTACAGGCACACACTACCAAGCATGGTTTTTGCAAGCTGTGGCCAAAGAATTTTTGTGTTTCAATCCCAGGGCTGTTATTTTTGTTTTGAAATGAAAACACATTGAGGCTGGATTTAAAAAAAACAACAACAAAAAAAGCAAAGTTAGCAGTGATGCTCACAGATGGACTAGTGTTGGCCTATATGTGCACAGAGATATTAGCCACTGTCTAAATAAGAACAAGTCTTCTTTTGGTGTTTTAATTAGAGCTGCAGTTAGCAGAGCTGCTATTTTCCCTAAACAATTCTTTCCCTCCTTGCTTTAGGGAGGGATTTTCACTCCACCACTTTATTGCACTAGTGAATAAATGAGATCCCAGGGTTCCAAGAAGAAAAAAATTACCAATATAAATGCATCAGGTGCAAATTACCAAGGTAAATAGGCCCACGGAGACTGTAGAGCTAGCAACACCAACAAGAATATCTGAGAGGGGCCAGCAGGAGGAAGCCCATGGGGTCATGTCTCAGTTCTGCAGTGTACTGTGTGTGTGTTTTAGCCTAGAACATTCATCCTGCAGCCTGCAGGCAGGAATCCACAGCACAAGGCAGTTTGTGACTTGGCATTGACAATATTCTACCTAATGCTTCAGTTACAGCTTTTCTCTTCCCCTCTCTTTTTAATTCTCCCAAATGCCACTCTCGTGTAGTGTCTCTCAAAACAGATCCTCCATGCTGAGAGACCACTGCACTATAATCTCCATCTACAAGTTGATCACTGGTAGTTGTTTTCTAGAATTTTCTTTATAATCTGCAATAAGGCAAAACTAACACAAATGCATCAATAGTAACTGTGATCTGTAGGGCATGAAGGCCAATCTTTTATATTTTTCCTACAATTTATACATATATCCCCGAAAGAATGTTTCTGTAGCTTTGCATTTCTTCTTACCATAGCTCTTGATTGCAAAGTCTTGCTTGTTCTCTAATAATTTGCTAAGGTAAGCGTAGTCCCCCTGTGCAGAACAGAGACCCTATCATACACTTGTCTCTCCCGCGGTGCTGCACGATTTACTGACCTGAATTCAATTTTCTCTAGATGAGAGGAGACAACAAGGCTCTGTCAGCCTGGCCTTGTTTCCAACCAGTACTGTCGTCACAGGGTGTGGCTGTCTCACCTCTTACCTTCTTGTAAATCTATGCTGAATGCACACTTGTTAGTCTTATTTATTTTCCTACTGGTGTTATTGAAGCACACGTGCCTTAAAAATTAGCCTGCTCTGCCCTGACTGGAACATGAGACACTGCAGGCAACCAAGCATATGTTCAATATGGCAGAAGGGCTTTATCATAACAAAGGTCTTCTAGGGATATTTGCCTTGCCCTTAAAACACCTTGACTCTGTTTCTTCAAATAACAAGAGCCTGAAAAATATACCTTAAAAAAAAAAAAGTGTTTCCAGTGAATGTTTCAGCCACGATTGTTCATCCTAAGTCTGCAGGAAGAAACCTGTGAACTGGTAGGAGAATTCACAGTGGAGTCAGCTCCAGCTCCCAACTCTTACTATTTATTCATACCTGGTGCCGTCTTGCTTTTATGCTTCCTGTTTTAGAGCAAGCACCAGGCTAGATAAAGAGATTTCGTGTGCATAATATAAACTAACAAGAGGACAACTTCTACAAGCCTTCTACAGTGTATCCATTAAGTGTCATTCCTAAAGGCCACAGACCCTTGTTAAAACAATCTATTTGCATAGGTTAAGGCTTATTTTAAAATATTCCATTTCTCATTTGGGATTTTCTTACTGCCTGCACAACATCAACCATATAATCAATAAAATATAGCCTTTATCTGCACATTAAGCCTGTTATTCTATTTGTATAATAATCATTATGTGGTTTCATGATGATCTGCAGTTTTAAATATATTACATCCTGTTATATCAGACTTGACATGTAAGTGCAGATATTATAGCTTATTAAATCAGCCTCTCATTCATCAGTTTGGTAACAATAAATCAAATTGTCCTGATTAGCAACGAAATTCCCAGAAACTATTTTGCTCATGTGAGATTAGTGATTTTAATTCGTTAAAAAAATTTCAGTCCTATATTTTTCACAGCCATTCATAATTTGTTTGAAAAACTTAAAACCGTAATAATATTATTTTAATAAAATCATTATTAACTAAAATTTAAGATACATACTATAGACTACATTTCTATTGTGGTATCTTAACCCTCTTTTTGTTGAACCTGCAATGATTTTTGCAATCTGAGTTAAAGAATGCTGACTTTGTATGTGAGAGAAAGAGATGAAGCAAAACACTCTAATTCACACCATTAAACAAACAAAGATAGGAACACTCATACACTGCTGGTGGGACTGCAAACTAGTACAACCTCTGTAGAAAGTACTGTGGAGACACCTCAAAGACCTACAAGTAGAATTACCATTTGATCCAGCAATCCCATTACTGGGCATCTACCCCAAAGAACAAAAGACGTTCTATAAAAAAGACATCTGCACCAGAATGTTTACAGCAGCACAATTTACAACTGCAAAGATATGGAAACAACCCAAGCACCCATCAATACATGGGTGGGTTAATAAAATCGGGTATATGTATACCATGGAGTTCTACTCAGCCACAAAAAACAATGGTGATATAGCACCTCTTGTATTATTCTGGATAGAGCTGGAACCCATTCTACCAAGTGAAGTACCACAAGAATGGAAGAACAAGCACCACATGTACTCACCATCGAATTGGTATCAACTGATCAACACTTAAGTGCACACACAGTAGTAACATTCATTGAGTGTCAGGCAGATGGGGGGAGGAGGGGATGGGTATATACACACATAATGAGTGCGCTGAGCACCATTTGAAGGATGGACATGCTTGAAGCTCTGACTCAGGTGGGGCAAAGTCAACATATACGTAACCTAAACATTTATACCCCCATAATATGCTGAAATAAAAAAAAATAAAGGCAGGCCATAAAGTCAAAATAATAGGTGACAACTAGATAAAAAAAAAAAAAGTAGTGGATCTATAATCCTGTGAGATTTTATCAAACTTAAACTCTTTCTTGCCTTAAAGAAAAGTACTGCAGCTGTGATACAATTCTGATCCCTATGAGGAATACCCTTTCTGATGGGTTTCTAAGACGAACACTGGGCATCTCCTATGGAAGCCAGTTAATTACACCAACCTGCGGCTGTCAGTGCTGAGAAGTACTCCTTTCCACCCAACACAGGGCGGAAACCAATCCTCTCACTGCACTGATCTAACTCCAGCGGATCGCACCCTGGCAATCCACTGCCTCCTTCCCATCCCTCTCCTCTCCTCTCCGATTCTTTTAGAAAACGAGATGGAGCTAATTTATGTTCATTTTATCCATTTCCCCTCGTGCCTCACTGCGACAGGAAGCTGTTGTCTCTGTTGTGTTTAGACCAGTCTCGTCTTAGCCATGAGCTAACAATATCATCATCATTTAGAAAGAACCCTCATCACGCCGCAGTCAGCATCAAACTGTTCCCCAACATTCTGAATTTATCTAGCACATCTTCCCCATCTGATGCAAATGAACCAGCAATCATTTTAGGAGAGGAAGCAGCTCTTTAAAGAATTGTGATCCTGACACTGTGGAGGTTTACGCATTACATTACGAGGCACAGCTGTATCCTGTTGTTTTGTCTGTGAGGCTTTTAACAGCACATGACTATCGCTGCTGAAAAGCATGTACACGGGGTTGATATATATACACACACACTTACGCATACTCGGGACGTGCAAAGGAGAATGTTGCCGTGCTCTAACTGTATCAAACTATGACTTCTAAATTCCTTTCCATCAAATGCCAGTAGAAGCACTTGATAAATGGGCCCTAGGAGAGCGCTTCTCATTGCCTCAGGATGGAATGACTCGCAGGCATACGACACTCCATCAATACAGAGAGCTGGCAGATTGAAAGGCGGGAAGGACTACCCCTGATACGGTGCATCTGCTTACTAATCGCAGCAGCGCTCCAACCCTCTTCCCATTCATAGCCTACAGAAACCACTCCTCGGAGAGGCACGCCAGTCAACAGATGGTCTCTGGCTAAGGTGTAATCAGGAGCAGCTTGCTAAATTTACCCAAAACAAATAGAATTACAGGCTTTTGCCTGAGTCTGAAATTGAATTGAGAACTTGGGTGGTGGATAATGGAAGAGCTCAAAATATATCACAGCACGTTGGCACGTTGGGGCAGGGGCCGGCAGGGGGAGGAGTCTCTGCTGGGAACTTTACTGTTTACTACCAGGTCATCTATTGCCAATAATCTTGTCTACCACGCAGGATTGTTTCACCTCACTATCAAAACTTCCAGAATTGGTAAAATGGTCACCAGCTAATGAAGTCGGCTGCCTTTGACGTATAGTGACCAAAACATAACCCGATATTTTGAACATGTGCTGCCCAGTTACGGTGCCTTCACTTTATGTTCACCATCAAATGTCAACAGTTTTATCCATCCTACTTTCATCAGGAATAGTTTTTAAGTCCACTAAAAATCTGTCATTCAAAAGGCAAGAGTCATTAAGGATCATGAATAATCTGATCTTCTAATCACTGTTATCCTCATGTTTGTCCCCAGAATTACTCACTGTTTTGAACTACGCATTGCTTATAATAAGAACAACATAAAGCCTTAGAAATTGCCTGAAAAAAAGTCCCCATAAAATTAAGAGTAAATCACTTATCCTGTGGCTTTATTTCATTACGTACATAGTAAGAACTATGCCACCCATGCAAATCACTGCATAAGGAAACTGTAAATGAGGCAAAAAAACTTAAAAGCATTTAAGTTCTAAAGAGATAAGGTCTTAAAGGATAAGGCCATTTGTAACCCAAACTATCAGCAGTCACTTTAAAATTATTATCTTTATAATCATTAATATTTATCACTAGAGAAAATTTACCTATTAAAAAAAGCCATTGAAAAAACTAAAAACTTCAATTTCTAATAATATTTTATTGTTTTATAATCTTCCCTGGAAATAAAAGGATGTGTATTCTGTGAGTATTTGGTATCATTCAGTATTTGCAATATAGAGCTTTTGAAATGTATGACAGCATGCATTAAATTAGCTACCTTTAAGCTAATAATGAGGCAATTTTCCTCCTTCTTCATGATTTAAAATCCCATTATGGAAAATTTCATTTTTATACATCAATCAGACTAACATTTTCAAACATCAGTTACGTGAGAAGTGTCTGAAGAGCTTTCTGTTTTCTTCAGATATTTTTGTTGCAAGCAACTGTCTGCCATACAGAAAAGAAATCCCAAAAGAAAGGTCTTTCTATGGCAGGATGAAAGTAAATATTTAGGGAGGGGATTTTTTTAAATAAACTAAAAAAGAGATTCATTCTTAAGGTTTGAATTACAGGCCGATGAGGGTTAAAATATCTTTTACTATAACTATTTTAAAAAGTGGCTAACTTGAAATGAAACTAGCGTTTTTGTTAAATGGATGCTATTAAATGAATAAAACAAAATGTGTCCCTATAGTCAAGAAGGACACATTTTAAGTGACATTATAAAAAAGAACTAGATATGAGACTCATTTTACTAAAATATGCACTCTCTTTATAGAGAACTTTATCTGCTATCCTCTCTTATATAGGAATAGAAAATGAATTATGGAAGTACAATCATAAGCATGCTTATAGGAATAAACATTTGGAGCAGCAGAATAATCTAATGAAAAGAGAACAGATACAGATATCTAATTATTACATTACCCTGGGCAAATCTTTTAACTGCTCTGTGATTCAGTTTACCCATCTGTAAAATCAGCAGAACAGCTTCCCTCCTATCCCCAAGATATTTGGTAAGAGCACATGAAAAAGCGTCGATGAAGCCTATTTAGACACGAAGCCTAAGAGGTCTGGCACATATCTGTGGAAGTACAAGTGTAATGACTTTCATTACTATTCTAGTAGACTCTGAATTTTAATCTTTAGGAATAACCCTCACTTATTTTAAAATCCTTCAAAAATATAGCTATAACAGAAAAACCTATCACATAACTAATAGTAAAATTTTGGCACTATAATACTATCATATTTATTATTCAATTATTGCTTCAATAAGCCACTGCATGTATTAAAAAGTAGCCTTTGTTTTTCTGTATCTTTAATGCAATTTGTTCTGAAAAACTACTGTGACATTAATAATAAAGGACAAGCTCTGTAAAGAGAGAGTGCCTAACAAGGACTTGGCAATAATCTCCATTCAAGGCAAAAACGCTATGAATTTTAAGATGAGGGACCTGCTATATGTTAAGCAAATGTTCATAGTTTATAATCTGTGAAGCAGTAGGCATTGAAAAAATATTGTTCATTATATGAAAGGCAATTTTAAATAATATCAAATGATTTCAGTTAAAAGGACTTAGGAGGGCTTCATGGCATCCCCATGTTATTAATTTCATAAACATTTCATTAGAGAAGAACTGAGTCCTACATAAATGCTATGAAACTACAAGATGCACTGTGTACTGATTCACCATGCAACCAATCTGCAAACACTGCCCAGGGCATGCTGTATGGGAAATCAGGCCAGCTGGAAATCACAGCAGACAAGGAGATTGAGGTCACTGATCTTGGAACTGGAAAATTTCCCCTAGTGAGCCAATCTGAATCCAGCACGTATCACTGACACACACATACCGCTCCCACACCCTCAAAAAAGTAGCATGTCACTGAGAGATACCACTAGTAAATATTAATATATGCTATAACAGCAAAGGGTGTGAATATATAACTGGTTGGTAGAAATGTTCAATATTCAGTAAATATCCATTGAACACCTCCTATGGACATGACACTATGAGACCCAGTAGTATGAGATACAACAATAACTAACATTTATCAAGCACTTGCTGTTCTAAATTCTTTACTTAATTTATCACCACATATACACACCCCCTTTCTCTCTTGGAGGTAAATAATAATAATTACTATTATTATTATCAATCATCCCCATTTTCCATTTGAGAAAACTGAAGTTATAATGTAAGTAACTTGCCCAAGTTGATAGTGCTAACAGGTGGCAGAGCCAAGGCTTGAACCCAAGCAGTCTGATCCAGTCTACACATTCCGTCACTAGGCTGTATTGCTCTAAAGTGGAACCGTGCAGAGGCACAGGAAACACTCCCAGCTCTTTGGCACTGATGCTTTATTCGTGCAGCCCCCACTGCCTGAAATGACTCCCAGCTTAGGACTCACCAGCTTCTTAAACCCTTCCCAGAACTGTTCCTCAGGAACAGTTGCCTACTCGCTCCTGTGGTTCATCAGGGTACCCTGTACTTGTTCCAATTTTTGTACTTATCGGAGATACATAATGATGATTCTCCTACAGGTTTGTGTTTTTCTGTTTGTTTGTTTGTTTGTTTGTTTGTTTTGAGACAGAGTCTCACTCTCTTGCCTGGGGCGAGTGCTGTGGCGTCAGCCTAGCTCACAGCAACCTCAAACTCCTGGGCTCAAGTGATCCTTCTGCCTCAGCCTCCCAAGTAGCTGGGACTACAGGCATGCGCCACCATGCCCGGCTCATTTTTTCTATATATATTTTTAGCTTTCCAATTAATTTTCTTTCTATTTTTTTGATAGAGACGGGGTCTCGCTGTTGCTCAGGCTGGTCTCGAACTCCTGAGCTCAGAACGATCCGCCCGCCTCGGCCTCCCAGAGTGCTAGGATTACAGGCGTGAGCCACCGCGCCCGGCCCAGGTTTGTGTTTTTATGTTTGGGGCCTGGCCTAGCATCCAGCACATAGTAAGCATCCAATAGGGTTAGTCGATAAAAGATTAACCTTAGACTATTATAACTTAGTTGAAGGGGTTCAAAATTGTTGGTCTAAATGTTTGTGTTTGATACTGACAAATAAAAGTAAATGTTATCTCAGCAAAGGCTGCTAAATTACAGGCTGGAGTGAAGACGGGGCTCAAACCTGACTCGGACCGGCCTTAAAGGGTGAGAACGATTTAGGTGGTTGGAGAGGAGGAGAAGCAGTCTGTGGGCAGATGAGCAGGGGCAGTGGCTGAGGCATGTCTGGTGGGACAGGAGGCGGGGGCAAGCCCTTTCATGGCGGCTAAGGAACCTCAAATGTATTTGGGCACTGGAGAGTTTTGAGCATGGTGAAAACATGAACAAAAGAGCAAGACAGGAAAAACATTTTTGGCTGCAGGAAAGACAAAGGTGAACAAGGAAAAATAGACAATGTCTAGTTTTTGAGGGTGAAGTCTACTCAGAATCCTTCTTTAGTAAGAAAAGACAGTTGAGATATTCACTACCTGTTGAAAAATCTTTATTTCTCCAACAAGCAAACTGTAAGCAATAGCTTTTAATGCAAGTAAAAATTCATTTAACATTTATCGCTGCCTTATTATCCTATGGGCTAAGGATATAGAAATAATGCCATCATCTTCAGGAATAAGAATCTCAATTTGTGAAAATGAAATACAGAATACGGAATAGAAAAGAAATTCAAAATGATCACAGGTTTGTTTGCGAAGGTCAGAAAGAGAGCTATTATTCTTATATAATATGATCTGTCAAAAGAGAAAAATAACTTTTGTTCGAAAACAAATTATACAATCAGAAAATGAGAAATGACATTGGAAGTAATCTAATTCCACAGTATTTTAGAGATGAGAAGATTGAGAGGACCAGAAAAGTTAAGCAGAAGTTAAGCAAAAGACCAGCTCCAACTCACACAAAGTTGCCAGCATAATATGGATTATAAATCGAGTTTCCTAACTCTAGTCTACCGAGATGCCTCTGCTGTCTTTTATAGCTACAAATGTGATTACACTAGAAAAAGAATTTCTAGTATATTTTGGTGCAAAAAAAATTATAACCCTTTAATAATATCCATATGAACTTTAAAAGATTAAAACAATAGAGCCAATAAAAATGGATCATTCATTCATTCATCAGCCTATATTAATTAAGAACCTGGCCAGGCAATACAGCAGGGGAGGAGGGTCTGGATATAAATAATGAAAGATGCCAAGCTCTACTTTCTAGATGCTCACAGCCTCTAAGATGTGCTGTAAGTGTAAAATACATACTGGATTTTGAAAACTTAGTATAAAAAAGAATGTAAAACATCTCATTAATATTTTGACATTGATAACATGGTAAAATAATAGTATTTTGGATATGATGAATTAAATACAAAATTAACTTCATCAGCATTTTTATTTTTACTTTTAAAGTGTAGCTTAAAAACGTAGCTACTAGAAAACTTAAAATTATATGCATGGCTCACATTATATTTCTAGTGGACAATGCTGCTCTGGTGAATGAGGAATGAAATTAACCAGCTGTGGGCGAGGGCGTGCCTCGGAAGGCCAGGAAAGGAGAAAGGATGGAGTCTAACCATTATAGAGATAGGAATCTGAAGGAAAAAAAGACTAGTCTTCAGGACGTTATGTTATCTCACAGGAAAAAATGTGGGGAGGTACCCATGAAAAAGAAATCTCTCCCATCATCTTAGGAACTTTACATACATATGATGCCTTGGGCGAATCAGGTCTCCTCCCTCCTCCCACTCAACTAAACTTGCAGTTTGTCGTTCTGTTTGTTCTCTGTGGAACTGTGAGCCAAGTGAAGTACAGATGGAAGCCGTCTTAGAATAGAACTGAAAGCATGCCAGTACTTATGTTAGAATAGCATCCACCTTCAGTGACCACAGTTATCACGTGAACACTGTAAGTCCTCATGCGCGAAGTCGCCATAGTATAATAGCGGCTCTCTGGATAATTACATACTTCACACACACACACACACACGCACACACACACACCGTTACAGAGTTCTTTAGTGTAAAAAGCTATTTCCATGCATGTCTTCTGATGCATAGTTTCTTCAATTCCTTTACATCTTTTAAATATAAATGTGATCCTCATCTATATTACACCAACTTCAAATACTTGAATGGTAGACAACTCTGCGAATGGTTTTATGGTATCAAACTGGCAAAGTTGAAATATCAAGGTCAATTCTGCTATTTTCTAATCATCTTTGGCCATTGAGATATAACAATGACCTTAATTAACTACATGCTTCTCAAAACTAAGGGTGAATAAATCAAGCTGGAACCAACACTATTTTTAAACAGAGAAGAGTATGTTAAACAGCTAGTAACACAAGTATGTGCAATGAACAAATCCTGTTTTTATAATGAGGAAAACTGTTCTAGAAGTTAATTCCATTTAAAGGTGTTTCCATATTTAATTTTAATAATTTGTTTTCTCATGTCCAGTGTCATTGAGGAACTAGGCTTATCCACTACTTGAAACATTTCATTCAATCATTCATTCATTTTTTTTACAGTATTTCTTTATTACATATATGCTGATATTCATATTCCCTCAATTAAATGGATATTTCAGGTAATCTAGTTTTAATTACCTAGGAGCAAACTTCAGGGTTTTTTAAAATTGTATTTGGACAAAGTGCTATTATTATAGATTTATTTATAGTATGACTTTGCTCCTGAGCTAATCAGAATGTGTCACTTACATAACAGGATTGACTAGTATGATATTTTAGTCTTTAATTCAATTTTGCAGAAATTTTTCTTATATTCCTTTAAAATGTAATAGTAGATGTCTTCAGATACTCCTGTCAGACTCTTTGAAACAAGTATTGGGTCTTTTCATCTGAAAGAATCAACATAAAAGAACAAAAATGGGTGTCAATTCTTTCTATATCCCTTAAAAACATACTCACACACATATGAATGGTTGTTAATGACTTAAAAATGTAGATGAGAAACACTAGAATATGGTCTTCATGAGGGGCAGAAACTTTTGCCTCTTATATTCATTGCTATATCCCTAGTACAAGAGTTCTTGATGTACAGTAGATGATCAATTAAATATCTGTTTATCATACGGCACATAACAGGGACTCAAAATATAAATGTTTAATGACTGAATAATTCATGGTAATGGTGAGGCCATTAGTTATTAACAATATGCTACATGATCACCATTTCACTGTATGCTACAATGTGAACACTTTAAATGATAGCTACCAAAAAGTTTCAAATGTTAATAACAAGCAGTACTTAATAAGTTTTCTTGAATAAATGGATGAAGAAATAAACTATCAATACAAAGACGTAGGGTAGAAAATGAGTCATGAGGTGCTGAAGACCAGAAGAATCACCCCATCTTTTCCTATAAACCTCCTGAATGCAAGTTTTAACATGGTCTCAAAAAGTTGTGATCGGTTTCTCCAAAGTTATAAACTGAGACTAGGATGGCAATGAGCTACTCATTTAGGATTTTGCAAGGACCAGAAATCTGTTCTTTTCTTTTGAAAGATTCCTTTTTAAATTTTATTTATTTATTCATTTATTTTTTGTTACAGGATATTCCAGGGGCACAGACGTTTTGTTACATAAATTGCTTTTGTAACATTTGAGTTAAAGTAATAAGTGTGCCCATCCCCCAGTAGTGTGCATTGTACCAGTTAGGTGTGAATTTATGCATCCCCCCTCCCCCTACCTGCTTGATTTCAGAAATCCTTTCTTGATTTACAATACTCTCAGATACAAAAAATTTAAACCACATGGTTAATCCAATCATGCGGGCTGGATGGTTATCACAACGATTACATAATTATTCCAACATAGGTGCATGTCCAGATATAATCCTTTCACAAAGTTCGAAAAGATGATGAGATCAAGGACATATGTACACCTATTTTAAGAAGTAAATGGCATCCTGTAAAACATGCAGGCTTTTGAACTACACTGTATTTTGCTGTGGTGACTTTCTGTGCATATCTATTTATAAAGTTCTATATCCTAACCCAAAATTTTAAAAAAGTATGAAATTCCTCTATTTAAATTTTAATCTGTAAACTAAGTACCCTAAATAATCCAATAGCATAGCTCTAAACTCATCCTCACCAACACTGACTGTTTAACATCAAAACTATCTGTTATAAAGAAGCAATCAAAAAACTATCATTATCATCTATCAATGCACGCACATACTACTTTTCTTTAAAAAAACTAAACTGACTAATAATGTGGCACCCTGAACATGTTATGTACAGATGTGCTTTATTCGAAGGTCAAAGAAACAATTATAAGCCCACCCACTCACAATGCATTTCCCCAAAATTTCATTATCTTATACATCACAGTAAGATTTCATAAAATTCTCATTTGAAAAGACCTACTCTCCTTAAGATCTTGCTTACAAAACACCCAAAAGGTGCATTTTGAGAAAATGAAGGAAATGATATAATGCTATCTATGGTTGCTGCAACACTCATTTTATTTCCTTTCTTAAAGAAGATTTTGAATGGTGGGCAGATGTAAACGGCACCGGGCTGAAAAGACATAAAGCAGCATTCATCAGGGAAGTCCTACCCCACTGAGTATGTCTAAGCGCTCACTCCATCTCTGTTGTAGTTGAAGACAGGGCTGTCAATCAGCCCTCCCTCTGTGGTTAAAGAACCCGCGTAGGCTCCTCAGTAGGGTGTAAATGGCTCCAATCACCTAGCTATAAGCAGCTGATTTGCAAGCGGAGGAGCAAAAACAAAAATCAAAAAAAAAAAAACCCTAAACTGGTTTCTTCTTCTTATAACCTGAAGTAAATATTCTTGCCCATTTTCTACCTTTTAAGAGGTTTAAAATTCTTGTAGGCCATCATTCCAGGGAGTCCCAGAAGGAACAGAGCTGAAACATCTCACTCAGGTTAGGAAGCTGAGGACATCGTGCAGATTTTCAGTGATTATGGCCATTAAAATAGCGCAAGGAGATAAAGTTTTGCCAGAGCAATACAAACACCGTGGTGATTTTACAGAAGTGCACAGGAGACCTTAACTCCAGGAGGACAGCTCTGTCATGCTAAGTAATCACCAAGAATACTGTTCTGAATTCAAAGGTAACCTTGCCAACCACTCATTTCTGAGTAACCACTTAACCTCTTTTACACCTCAGGTAGTTCATTCTGAACTACCTCAACGTGGGTTGCTTACCAAGAAAATGTAACAAAAATAATTGTGGAGCTCTTTGAAGACATAAAATTGCCATGGAGAAAATCAACTGTAAATTTAAGTCTATGCTCCTTGGTGAAGAAGTCTCCAAGTGAGCTAATTTTGATGAGGTCTCTCTTGATGCTTTGGACTGTTCTGCTCTTAGAAAGAAACTCTGCCCTTTCTTAATGAGCATTCATGTACCCAGCTGCCAGGAGGACTGGTCAGGGACAGGTCTGGGGGCCCTCACCCACCCAGCCATGCCACCACGCCTGCACAGCACCAGCGCCTTGAGCTTCCAGGAGGACGTGCTCCCGCTCCGGCTGCTGTGCTTAAGTCCTGCTGAAGTCAGACGGACGTTTTGCACTGGGAAAAAGAGAGAAGGCTTCTTCCAAGGATTCAATAAGCACATTCCTGAGCCAAGAGGAGGGAAGGAGGGGGGAGAAGAGAAAGAGAGAAAGAGAGAGAGAGAGAGAGACTCTATCAAATAAAATGCCTGTCCAGATAAGGAAACACTCACTTGGGAGCTCAGTTAATAATAAAATGTCATGAGCATGTTGATTCTGCAAGTTTTGCTTCCAATATGCTTTCACACCATTTGCTACCTGCCCCCCTTCAGAGCATGCCAGAAACAGGTACTGTCCCATTGCAAAGGTAGGGAAATTAGTCAAAGTGTCTCTCTTGTATAGCAAGTAGGAGCCAGATGTCAGAAGCTGTATGCTGGGCAGATGTTAGAATTTTAAAATGAGAACTACCTGAATGGCCCTTGATGAAAACATGCTGTTCTAAAAATAAGACACTGACACCCCACTGAAAGCAACTGTTCATTTATTTATTCTACATGACGGGTGCTGTGGGGCACCAGCTTCTTGCAAGCCCATGAACTGCAGTGGAGGGCACATAGATGCTTCTAAACAGAAAGAGGCTGGTGGTACCTGTCCTTTAAAAGCAGACTTGCCACTGAGATGCTGGGCTCCAGATTGTATTTTCTTTAATTTCAAGAACTCAGAGGGACGGACAGAGATGGTCAGTGGATAGCTATGGATGGATAAGCGGAGGGGAGAGGAAATAAGTGTCACATGTAAGCTGATCTGCGTGATACAGAAAGAGAGGAAGATGTTGCCAGGTAGGCCTGGGTCAGCCTCGCACAGGCGCTGGTGCTGGAATTCGTTTCCTGAACATCTGTGCTAAATACAAAAACAGCCAGGACCATGGGGGGAGAAACAACAAATCTCACATTGCCATAACAAAAACAACAAAATAAAGCACCATCCTTGTTTTTTGCCATTTCTGTCATGCTAAATGACATCCCTGTCCCCAGGTTTAGCTATGTATTTTGCCACCTCATAAAACCCCAATCAATCTTCCCTTCTCTCCTGGCACCAAGTTATGAAGCATCTCTGATCTCCCAGACCTAAAGAAAACAGCAGAGAGACAAACCCCCTCCTGCCTGCCCCATCAGGCGCAGGTTTTCTTTTCTGTCAGAATTTGAGACTAAATACAGATTATTCACTTGGGAATTCAGAGATCCATCTTAAGGAACATTCCAAATACACAATCAAAAAGCAAGCATTTGTGTGCTTTTCTGCTCCTAGGAGAATGTGGAGAGAAAGAAAAGGTTACTGTTCCATGCGAAGTGATTTCCCCCTTCCCCACGGCAGGCAGAGAACACATCATCCCACCTGGAACGTGACTCATTTGTGAAATGCTTGTTTTTAATTCAAGCTTCTCTACAACCTGATGAGTGTGTGGGAGAACCAAGGAAGGTGACACACAAGAGCAGATTTATTTTTTCATGAGGAGGGAACAGTCAACACAAAGGCCGATGGTAACCCTAAAACTGGAAATGTGCTAACCTTTTTTATGGTCAAGCAAAAAAAAAAAGCCCATTATTCTTCACGAGGGAAAGAAACGAATGCTCACACCCTCCAATGGCTTCCTGCCTCACTCAGAGTGAAAACCTAAGTCTCTCTGATGATTCAGTGAGGTCCTCCCTGACCTGCCACCCGTCTCCTCTTGCCTTGCTTCTCTGACTTAATCTCCTAATCTCTTTTCCTTACAGCCGTGTCACTCCAGTGTCACTGGGAACATGCTCCTGCCTCAACGCACTGAAATTGGCTGTTCCCTCTGCCTGAAACTGTCTTCCCCCAGATATGGGCGTGGGTTGCTTGTTCTGCCTTACTCCGAGACTGCCCAGGTTTCTCCTCATCCCGCATCACAGAAAACTTTCTTGACCACTAAATTCAGAGAGCTGTCCCATGTCCCTCCCTTCTTTCCTCCTTCCAGGCTTGGCAGCACTTAAACTAGCTCCCTGCTGTATCCCCAGCACTTAGGACAGTGCCTGCCTGGCTCATAACAAGAGTGTTCAAGAAGTTATTTTTGAATGGAAACTTATTATTTATTGAGCAGGTATCTTCCCAAATTATATGCAACCTAAAATATGATTCGGCTTTCCACAGGACTGCAAGACGTGGCTTTCAGAGTGTTCTGTTTTATCTACTCAAGGCCTGGGCTCCACAAATCAAATCAGTGTATTATAATATAGAACTCTGGGTACTTCCTAATCTTATAAACTCTTCCCGCTCATACTCACACCCCAGAGGTATTTCTCTATCTATAAGATACATTGTATCTTACAGAATCCAAGCCCAGGCAACTGAAAATCATTGTAAAGGAGTTTTGAAAAGAACAAAGTTGATTTTACCACACAACTTGTTATATCCTCCATTTGTTGAATTACCCTTTATGTTGTGTTACTTATCCTTATAATTCAAATGACCTAGAGTCCTAGACACTGCAGAGTTTTGTTTTTTTAAGCAGCTAGGACATGCAGGAATTAAGAGAGCTTGTACCTCAAAAGTCAAAAAGTAAAAGCTCTATTAAAGGGAAAGACTCCGCCTATGTCTACATAACGCCCCTAACAACCTGTTGTTCTGCTAATCTGTTAACCAAACAACCGTTTTTAACTATATTGTAAGAAATAACCACTTCGATTTATTTTACTCACAGAAGTGACAACTCCTGTTTCTCCCAAACTGCCTCTTTGACACACTGCAGATACAGCTGTAAAATGAAAGGATGTTTTAAATAGTATGAAGCCCACATCTAAGCACTTAATTCATTATCTGGGAAGCTCATGATGATGGTGGTGACGTTGTTTCCCCTCAGTGGTACATTCGTCAGGGTCCCACAGGGCTATCTGAAATCTGGTGAGACAGCTGCAAACCACAGCATTTAGTTAGTAAAGCCAGGACGCCTTTGCTCCTCGGAAGGCAGGCTTGGAAAACCTTTGCATGATTTCTGAAAATAATGGAACATTTTACATAAAAGTCCACTATCTGGAACCTCAAAAAGGCTACGTTTAGTGAAAGAAATAAGACACAAAAGAACACATATTGTATGAGTCCATTAATACGAAATGTCCAAAAAAAAAGGCAAGTATACAGAGGCAGAAAGTAGATTACAGGTTGTCTAGGGCTTGGGGTGGGAATGGGAATGACTGTAAATGGGCACAAAGCTGCTTTTTAGGATGGAAATATTATAAATTATATTGTAGTAATGATTGGACAGCTCTGTAGATATACTAAAATTCACTGACTTACACATTTAAAACTCATAAATTTTATGGTATGTAAATTACATCTCAAAAAAGCAATTTTGAAAGAAAAACAAAGTCCAGTATCTGTAAGAGCTTATAAGGGCAGGGAAGAGAGACTAGAAGAAAATGATGCTACCTCACCGTGTTCATCATGCACAGTTTGGTTTCTGTCCTTTTCCCCACTCCTGTACATTCACGATGACTCAGGAGAGGTGACAGGTGTGTCGGTCACAGCACAGTGGCAAAAGCGTTGAACTCCCGGCCAGACTGCCACTTACCGGCTCTGTGACTTCAGGGCAAGTGATGTTGAAGGCACTTCCTCATCTTTAGTTTCCTCATCTGTAGACAGATGTACTAATAGTACTGACCTCATAGGTTGTTGTGAATATTAAATTAAATGTTTGAAAAATGTTTAAAAGTGCTTTCTATCATTATTATCCCTTTAGCCTCTTCCAGTGTGCCCAATAAAGATTATAGTTTTCTGTATATGCCAAGATATGAAATACAATGAGAAGCACTAACTGTTAAATGAATAAAACTGCATTACGTCTGAATTATGTTCTATGACAAGTCACATTATAATTATTTGATGTACGAGATAATGTGTGCAAAAAAAAATTAAGTAGGCTACATAAAAAGATTTTTTCAAAAATAAGAAAGTTGCAGGTCACTTCGAAACACATTCTTAAGGATCTATTGAACTCATATTTTCATTACAATCTACTAAGTAAGAACACTATAAAAGTGCTTTGTCTACTCAATTGTCAGGGTCAAAGTAGAATTGGGTTGGGTTGATTGGTGTATCTTTTAAAAATACTGTACTTTTCTCATGCAATGAAGCGTTCCCAGCGGGGCTCCAAACTATGTATACAACAATAAAATGCGATTAAAAGCTTTTTAATGAAGACACTATAAACAGCATTTTCCTTCTGCTTTAGAATAGTTCAAATACAAAATTAGCAAACCCCAGAGACTGGAATTTCTGCTACAGGAGAGATGAAAGGTTAACTGTCTAAAAAGGAAAGAATATGTTTGACATATTCTACTTAGAAAATAAAAGGGTTTCCTAATAAAAGCAGAGGCCCACTTGATGCGCCTAATGCTCCTTCAGTGTTTGCATACACAACTGGGTAATTAGAAAGCCCCACTCAAAAAAAAAAAAAAGGGGAATAAAAAGCCATTGCAGACATCGGTCCCTTGTTTACCAGGCTTGCTGGAGGCCCCAGAGGTCACTGTGATTGACAGGATTTCGGTGTTGGTAGGAGGGTTGATAATGCACTCACATCTCTCAAGAGGAGAGCTCTGGAGTCCTGACCATGCTTAATACAAGGGCAGCCACTGTGGAGAACAATGTAACAGGCAAGGCCTGGGGGACTGGTGGGCGGAAGGATGTTTGAGGATTGCAAATGACATTCCCAGTCAATTAGTACCTATTGGGAAGCTGAGGAACACCGTGCCAAAAAAAGAGAACTCAAAATTCCCAGGGCAAGGATCTTCCTTTGCCCAAGACAAGGCACCTCAGTAACCTCAGCTCCCAAAAGCATCCTTACAGACTGCTAAAGCTCAAGTCAGTTTGGAAAAGCAACACTGGTTTCTATAATGTATGGCAATGTTATTTTCATTAGGCATGCCTGAAAGGCAAAAAAAACCACAGCTGTGAATCACAAAGCCACCTTAAATTTAACTGCTGGTCATACTTGAATTCCTAGAAACTCAATGAAAAGTATTTTCCAGTCATTGAGAGGAACCATGTTAATTATTCCCAAGGTTCTTATCCTTGAAGATCCCTGTGACCCAAATTTAACAATACCCAGCCTGTTTAATTTGATGTAATAATGTTTGGGATATGCAGTTACAGAGAATAAATTTATTTCCATACTGTTATTACATTAGTTTCATGAATATGATATCAGCCACAGAAGATGTCCCTCATCCAGGTACACAAAGATAGTTGCCACAAGAACTTGTGTTATCTTGTCATTGTACTGAATTTCCATTTACTAATGAGACCACATACCAGGCGCTGCCCATGTAAAGTTCTAACTATTAAAAATCTCTCATTCTCAGAGTCAGAACCTGGTAAGCAGAATCATAGTCCAATTGCTGATTATGCTTCTTTGAACATTAATTAAAACTGTAGGAAACGTAGATTTTTAAAAATGGGATGTTTACTTTTTCATAACTCTTTTACTCAAAAATAAAAGACCACTTCTTGAGGCAAAGGAGTAAAAATAATCTTGTCTTGACAAGGTCACACCAGGTTTCCCTTGCTTAATCTTTTTGGAAAACTTTTTCTCACTTAATTCATTTCATCCTGTAGAAAGCCCTGTTCAGAATTTCTATACGATATTGAAACAATAAACAGACATGTAGGGTGTCAAAGTTCTAAGGGAAGAATATACAGAGGTCTTTAAAACAGTGTTTTCTCTTCCAAATAAAACACCGAGAAAACGAGCATTGTCTCCTTGGGGGCACTGAGAGAAGTGATCCCCGCAGAAAGCACAAACTGCAGAAAAGTGTAAAATCAGACATCTACCCAAACACCGTGAATCAGTCTGAAGAAAATATGCAACTTTGCTTACGTGAATTTATTTGAATATTTTCACTTTAAAAATAAATTTTAAGAAAAGGGAGGGCTGCTAATGCATTTTCATGCTGAAATCCTCAAACCAAACCAAACTCTTCCCAGGAAAGGCTTCCTTTCTTCCTTGAACTGTAGGCACTGCTCTGGCCATGCCAGGTGGGGTGAAGTGGGTGCAACGATGACAGAGCGCAGTGACTCACTTTCCCGTTCTGTCCTGATTTCTCATTCATAGCTTTGTTTCCCTTCTTAAAAAGAGGGAAACGGCCCTTCATTCATCTGCCACAAGGTCCACAGAGCCATTTCGGGGCTTACGGGGACAGTGTGTCACCAGGGCAACTGAAATAAACACGAAAGACAGATGTGAAGGCTGGAATTCTTCAAAGGCAAGAGGGTTTGACACTTCATAAATCACCATGTCACTCTGGTATAACAAAACTGGTCTCATGTACTGTACCCGAGGCTTTCTTTCGCTATACTTGCTGGTGGAGTCTGTTTGCATACCACATCTGGTTTGTCACTAAAAGCTTTATAAATGCGGTGAATCAGTAAGAGTGAGAAAAGGGTGGAGCCTTCACTCTCAAAACGATAAAGTCCTCTTAATAAAGAATTCAAGGAACCAGTTACCAAAAAAAAATCGAAGTACAATGTCTCAGGTATGAAATGAAAACACTTAAAATTTGAACACATTTTAAAAAGCATATGCACATGGTACGTTTTGTGATCTCAGCTATGTGGCTACTTTTAGTTTGCTCTGCTATTCTCAAGATGACAGGCACAAAACACGGAGCATCTTCTGGCACCTGTCTTTGGGTTAGTCCAAATCAACTATTCCCTCTTTTCCCTAGCAGGCAACTGGGAACTCCTATTGCGTTTTAAAAACTTATTAAATGTTTGTTAGATTGAACTGAATAAGTCTGCCATCTTTAGATTTTCTTCTGAACAGGCTACAGTACAAAAAGACCTGCTCTTCAAACGATAATTAGCAAGTTTTCAGGAATGCGTGAGAGCATGTTTCTGTCTGCTGAGTACCTCTCAGGTCTTGCTAAAGCAGAGTGAATTGATAGTAATGACTGCAAATCAAGATGTTTTTGCTGTTTCTTTTAATAAATTATCTTTACAGTGATAGCTCAGAGTAGCTAGTAGTCATTCATACCCTGGATATATGTCATGGGCAATATTTAAATGTATCATACTGAATAAAACACCATTTTTATCTATTTTGCAAGCTTCCACATTCTTAAATTTAGTCCATAAATATTACCAGATAAATGTACTATGATTTGAAATCTAAGTTGAAAATAATCACGTGCCATTTTATCACTAGACCTATACAGATGCTCCTCAATTTACAAAATGGTTACAAACTAACTCACTGTAAATTGAAAATATCCTAAGTCAAAAAGGCATTTCATACACCTACAGGACATCATAGCTTAGCTTAGCCTACCTTAAACATGCTCAGAACACTTACATTCATCCTACAATTGGGCAAAATCATCTGGCAAGACAGTGCGCTGTAGAGGGCCAGACATTTACACTCGCGATCCTGTGTCTGAGATGTGTGGCTCACTGCACTGCCCAGCGTTGCGAGAGAGTATAATAATACATGTCGCCAGCCCAGGAAAAGACCAAAATCCAAAATTTTCAGTATGGTTTCTACTGAATGCTTATAATTTTGCACCATCATAAAGTCAATAAATCGTAAGTGGAACCATTGTAAGCTGGGGCCCATCTGCATATTAATTTATGCTTTCTTATTCTGTTGGAAGAGTTGTGAAATCATCCTCATGCTGCAGAAATGCACCTAACAGCATTATACAGCAGTGGTTTCTTATCTTTTCAAGAGTGAAAACTGCTCCGTGGAAGTAGTTGTACTTCTCTTGTAGGATGACAAAAAGTTTTCTATTGTAGTAATATTTTATACACATTTTATTTTACTAATCCCAATAGCATGCATGGGGAAAATAATGTCACATGTATTCCAAAGCACATCTGCACATGCTTTATATTCTACCATCAATTTTTGTGATACGAGGGGATGTGAAGACCCCAGGACTCTGTGCCCCACAGAGCCACTAAAACCTGTGTCTCCTAGTTCTTTCTCATTTTTCTGGTCTTAGTTCAAATATTAATACCTTGGAATCATCTTCGCTGACCACCCAAGTCCCTCTGCTACCTGTCTCCACTCCCTATGCTCTAACACATCTCTTTTTCTTTAGAAACTATATTTTTTATTCACACTCACTACAATCTCCAATTCTTTTATTTACTCATTTACTTGAAGGCTGTATCCCCACTCAAAATGAAGCCCCACAGGGACAGGGACTGGACCTTGTTAACAAACAGAAGGCTATTCCCAACACCTGAACAGGGCTCACCAAATTTAAAGGCCATTTAATTTCCATTAATACAGATTCACGAGACATAAAGAAAAGACACAAACTGGCTTAATTAACCAAGTTCATGTTACTAAGCTTCACTGCTATTATTATTTTTTAAAAAAAAATCAACAATGGTCAATCTTTACACAGCTTGGACAAGACTGTCTTTTTTTTTTTTTTTTGGCTTGTCCTTACCCTTGCTTTTGCAAGATTTTACATATACCAGGCATCTCTGGAAGAGCAGCTATCTTAGCATTATCCAGAGTTGGGAAATAGCTATGCTATTAACCACTTATGAAAGCTAGAAATGTGTGCCTCCCTTTTTCTTTAGAAATAGTCTGAGATATTCAACTTGCTTGTCTTCCATTTGTTTAAGCCCAAAACAATTTAAGATGTGTTTAAGGCTTTGTGTCCCACTGCTTTGCAGCAGACACACCACTTGCAAATGCACACAACCCTTTGTGCAAATACCCAAAGGCTACATCAGACCCAAAATCTCTGGTTCGCAAGGGGGCCGGCAGGTGGAGAATGAAAGAATCAGCAGTGAGTTTATGTCTTCTGCCTGCTAAGAAGCAGCACAGTGGCACAAAGAAAGGATTATGGTTCCAGGCACAAATTCAGTCTGTCCAAGAGGCTCTAACATGAGCAGAGAACAGAGAGATTATATTCAGTTACGCGAATGCTACAAGCTTGCTGTAATGTTCAGAAGGTTTAAGGACACTTATCTGTCATCCTTTCACTTTCCTTATTGAAATGAATCCCTTTGTAATAACAAATGAGACTTTCCTTCTTTCCCTTATGCAGATGAGTGACCTGTGGGTGCTTTTACATTTGGTTGGGGGGAGGAATGACAACAAGTAGCAGAAGCAGACTGTGGATTAACATTTGCAATTAACAACAGTAGATATATCTCCCTTCTTACCTTCCAATTCCTTTCACTGTTCTAATAGAAAATAATTAAATTGCACAACAATTCAAAGTAACAGGTTGGGTTCTGACTATTTTTAAGGAGGTGCACGATAGCAATTAAAAGGTTCTTTTTTAATGACAGTGGTTTGGATCTTGAAAGTCAACCTGTTGAGTTCTTCTGTTTTGTAATTTATGTAGTTAATCAACCAAAATAATACTGTTTAACCTCTTTCCACCCACGCCAATCTTTACGGTAGATGAAATCACTCAGCCATGCACACTTTAACTTGAATTTACCATGAGTGACTCTTTAATTTAAGTTACTCACCGATATTCCTGGCAGATGAGATTTGTGAGCAAAAAATTCACTGTAGGTAACATAAAGCCATTCTTGGCACCAGCAGTTGCAGTAGGAACAATTACTCAATAGGTGGGGAAGGTAATTAATGGAAAACACTGTTGTCTGCCTGGACACAGAAAATGGCCCAGAGCACAGGTTGAGTGAGTCATAGCCAACCAAAAAGTGCCTTAAAATAGGAAAGTGTCTAAGCTCGTTAAAAATGCACAGTTCAGGTAGGTGAAAAACAATGGGTATTCTATACTATTTATAAATTATCTACTATTCACTTCATTAATGCAAACACATTTCTTACTACTGACAAACAGAATAAAACACTTAACTGAATACAAGTCTAATGAAGCTAGCTATATTGAATATAGAGGAAAACTTTGAAATTATTTGCTTCACTAATAGCCAGACTGGGATTTTACACATTAGGTATAGTCGGACCTCATAAGTAAATCCAAGAAGAGGTAGCTTTCCTTAGTATCCTCTCAGGCCTGCAGTGAATCAGTAGAAAACACAAAAGTGCAGAAGGGACCTTCATTTTACTGTATCCACCCATCTTTTTGCCTAAAGTGATGCCACTTTGCATCTTTACTATTTGAATAGTTCTTCATACTCGCAAGAAAGTTACCCTAGAAATTTCAATTGCAGTAAATAATTCAATTTATAAAAATTAGCATGTGAGCTCAGTTTTAATTAAATTCATACTGTTAACACAGATTAGGCATATATGTTTGTGTGGGACACAAATTGCACTTCTGAACTATATTTATTAATCTTTGAGTAATAGCACAGTGTAAGGGAAAAGAACATACACTTTAGAGTGTGAGACACCCTTTAGGTGACTTTATTTTCACATCCAGCATTGCCTGGGAGACCTTAGACAGAAAATTTAACCTCTCTGAGCCTCGCTTCTTATGTAAAAATGAAGACAATTATACTACAATCTGTAAGAATGATATTACTGAGATTCTGAGATTAATGAGCTACTGCATTGAAGGAAGCATAGTTCCTGGCACAAAGAAGCTATGTGGACAGTGGGCACACAGTGTATGTATAATGTATATGGCAAATACTCAAAATATGTTGCTTTCTCATCTTTTTTCCCTAATCCATATGTTAATGTAAATACTTCAATTTCAACTTTATTAAAGCAATGAGCACCTTACAGTTGACCCTTGAACAATGTGGAGGTTGGAGGGATGTGCCCACCTGCCATGCCATTGAAAATCCACATAAAACTTTTGACTTTCTAAAAACTAATTACTAATAGCCTTTTGACTGGAAGCCTTACTGATAACATAAACAGTCAATTAACACAGTTATGAATGTTATATGTATTATTAAATATATTCCATATTCTTACAATAAAGTAAGCTAGAGAAAAGCATGTTATTAAGAAAATCATACGGAAAAGAAAATATCTATTTACTACTCATTAAGTGGAAGTGGATCATCATAAAGGTCTCCATCCTTGTCGTCTTCATGGTGGATGGGCTGAGGAGGAGGAGGAAGAGGAGGGGTTGGTCTGGCTGTCTCGGGGTAGCAGAAGAGGTGGAAGGGGAGGCAGGCACATTTGGTGTAACTTTTACTGAAAACAATCTGCATGTAAGTGGACCCAAGCAGTTCAAACCTGTGTTGTTCAAGGGTCAATTGTACTTAAATTTGAAGCAATAGGAGGTGCTCTGATTTTCTTAAAACTTATTTCTAAATTTTCTTTCAAAGCTATTATTTTGTTAGCAAACAAATTTGTACTGACCTATAGAAGATAATTATAATGGACATGAAAATAGACTAGAAATTGCTCCCAAAGGTCAATCAAAAGAGGATATGATGCTATTTTGCTTATAACCATCAATATAGAATTACAGAAAACAACAGAAATTTGTCCAGGCAGGGTGGCTCATGCCTGTAATCCTAGCACTTTAGAAGGCTGAGGCAGAAGGATCACTTGAGGCTAGGAGTTAAAGAAATTTATCTGTTATTTAGTTTATCCAGGAAGTTTTCTACTGGCTCACCACAGGCTTTGTATTACTTGAGGATGATTCTAGAATCTAGATTCTAGATTTCAGAATGAGGACACTGCTTCTTGCATTTACAGTAGATTTCACCTAGAAGACTCAAAGACTCCAAAGGGAAGAGAAGCCTGATCCCAGTTCCAGCTCAGCAGGTCTACAGCCAGCCAGAGTTGCATTTTCTCTGCATCGGTTCATTCCAGAATAAGGTTTACATGAAAACATTCTTCCTGAAACTAGGGCTGGGCCTTACATGTAGTTTCTGCTCACTCTGACAGGAGAAAGCAAACAGGCCAGACATGGCTGTATCTGAGCATGGCCACCCTCTGCTTCTCTGCCATATTCCACAAAGCAAAAAGCTGTATGAATTCTGCCTTTCTAGAAATCATCTTTATATGTGCTTTTATATTCAGTCTTGGATTATAAATAGATTCTCTGATTAAATAGTTTCCCAAGTGAAAAGTCTATAGAAAAGAATAGAACAGGATTTACTTCTGAATGTGAAACTACATTATTTTATTCTAACAACTAAATCAGTAGAGCAGCAAGTTATCCCAAGGAGATAAGAAGGAGAGCAAATTCCTAAATAATAAGGTCATGCAGTAAAAATGGGAGTATGAGGATAAACTCTAAGTACGATGGGAAATTCTAGTTTCTTCAATTATAGTAATACACAATGGCTTATAGTGCCAGGAAAATACTGTAAAACCATTAGAAAAGTCTATAAGTTATGACAAAATGGCTTGAAGTGAAAAGAATAGGGCCTTTACCTATGCTGTTCTTTTAATATAATGACTATGGGTATCACATATAGTTACATTTTTGATACAGAATAACCAACTATATTAACCACAAAAATGCCAGATTTTCACAATTTTCTCCTGGGTAAATCACAGAAAAAATATCTTTGTCTTGGAAAAAATTAAGTTATTTATGCTTTTTTCCCTTCTAAGTTTCTGGTCATGAATATGACCTTACATTTTGTCCACGAGCCAGAAAAACAAAACATCTCATGTTCTTGTTTCAGGCATGAAGTTTGAACTTGAAATGGTATAATATAATCATATAAGTAGACGTGTAAGTTGGTCAAATAACCTTTATTTTCTTTTAAAACAACTATTTACGATTCATCTAGATTGTATGTGTGTTTGTAATTTACCTTTTCAGAGTAGTCTCATGTACCTTATTATATATATTTCAGATGCCCAACACCCATATGTGGCAGGTAGGGAAGTTTCATAATAGCCTCATTTAACAGATTTGAAAACTAGGATGGAAACATGTGAAAAGGTAAGAGGGAGGTCAGATAATGACTGACAATGACCATGTCAGGCAGCCAGGTTTGACCCCTGGGCCTTCTCCTCCCCTTTAGTACATGAAAAATGTCACAACTTTCTCCCCCAGAAATAAAAGTTGTTCAGAACATTCTCTACAAATGTTATTTCTGAAGCCAGGAAATAAAATGATTTTCAGGAAACAAAGCCTGGCAGGTAGAGGGACTGGAGGAAATAGTCCAAGTCACTCTAGCACAGAACCGCGTCTCTATGTTGACATGGGGCTTGTAATGGACAGAGAGGCCAGGGGAGTTACTCTCCACCTCCACCTGTAAAATGGGGACAGTGGTGCTCACCTTGCTCACCTCATGGGGCTACTGCGACCACTGACTGGGATGACCAGGGAGAACATCTTTCTTCTTCCCTAGAGCTTGATATCAAAATATCTTGTCATCACTTGATGGGTCATTAGTTATTATGAAAGGAACAACAGTGGCTTTTACTGAGCTACAGACACACAGCTTATTCATGATTAGGAAATAGTTTCTATTTTTTTTATTGCCATTATAATCAGTATCAATTTAAATTAGTCAGAGAATTGCCTAAGTGCACTTATAACTGTATAAGGTTAAAAAAAAGATTCAGAATTTAATAAAAATAGAAAGATGAAACTTGTTAGATCACTCAGACTATGACAGTCTTATGTGTGTACTATGAGTCTAAAATGGTCGTATCAAACTCTCTAGTTAACTTCCGTATACCTCTATTCTTGGTTGTATTGAGTTCATTAATTTTCTCTCTGCCTCTTGTCATTGCCACAGCTAGAATGTTCTTCCTAACACAACAACAGAAACCATTTGAAAATTAAATGTTTAATATTTCTCTCAGTAATGTCATTATGGGAAAATGTATTACAAATAAAATTTAATTATGGCATATAAACAGGTTTAAGTTAGAGGGGTTATAGTACCATAGTCAATAAATGACAGATAGATAAGTAGATAGATAATATGTTCTAGGCTTTTCAAACTGTGAATTATGATCCATTAGTGGGTAGCAGCTTTTTAAAAATAGAATATAACTGAATAAACACATCAGTTACTTATGTATTATAAGGGAAATATTCGTTCATGAAATTTTTGTTTCAATTATGTGTGGGTTTGTTTATATGTGTTTGCTCAGCCATTTATAAAACTAATTTCTTACTTTGGGTCATTATAAAAATAAGTTTAAGAAACACTATTTAAGAGTACGAATTTCATAGGTTTTTCTTTTAGGACTGTTCAGGTTCAAGTTATTTTAGTTATTTTAGTTTTCTCGACAATAAAATAGATCAGCTAATTATTTCAATATTGGTAGACAAATGGTTGGCACTATTTGAAAACCTAGTCAAACACTGGGATGTTAGAATTAATAGGATCTTCAAATCATGTAAATCCTAGTTCACAGGTAACAGAAGTCCTGAGTGGTAAAGGGCCCCAAACCCAAGGTTTGCTAATGTCCGTACTAGAATCAATGTATGCACCAGGCCAGGTAAACTCTAGCTGCCACCATAGCCCAAGGAGAGCCACCATGCCTGTACACTGTCCAGACTGCACCCTTAGAGGCTCTGACTTCCCCAGAAGCTGCCTGGGAGTGGAAAGGCAGCACAACCTGGAAATGCATGGGATTTTGACCAAACAGAAAAAGGCAAGGAGCAGTACATGAATTGCCTGTCTTTCTTCTCTTTGCACCAAGGCAGAGTGGTTCTGAAATACATTCTCTCTGGTGCATTCCAGACCAAG
>RJWJ010019949.1:0-29656 GCA_004363605.1 Indri indri | reverse complement strand
TGCCTCAAGCAAGCCAGAATGTAGGGTTTCCCAGTACTGCCCACTATAACCACCTTGCTCTCCAGGACCTGCGTTCAGAGACATGCTTCTAAGTGAGATATGATTCATCCCGGCCTACACGCAGGGCCTGATGCACAATTGATTCTCTTTAAGCATTGGGTTCCCCTTTCATCCTAACCCTGCTAAGATCTCCATTAAGTTTCATTTTCTCAAATGCAAAGATCAAGACTTGGAGGGGCTCTGCAATCAAAAAGACTTGGATTTGAACTCTAGCTTTGTTAATTACTAGCAGTGAGATTTGGGAAAGTTACTTAAACATCCCCAATTCTCCAGTTTTTCATCTGTAAGGTGGGGATAATAATATTACTTACCTCCTACTGTCATTGTGAGGATGAAATAAGATCATGCAGGGAAAGTGACTGACAGCGCCTGGCACGTGACAACTGTTCAATACATGCTTGCTATCATAATTAGCTATTACTCATTGTTAATGAAAAGGCAAGGGTGAGGCAACTCCTCATATTTTACCCCTTAAGCCCAATAAATACCTAGAACACCCTTCTGTCCTCCCTGTACAATTAATTCCTTTTCCTATTTGACTCATACTCTCACATTCCCAGCGTAAAGTTTATAGTCCATTATGGCCAATGTGGCTTGTGTTTTTATCTGCATTTCCCTTCATTCTTTTCTTCTTTGTATCATAGGTGCTTATCCTAGCCTGGCTCCTAGTACATGCTCAGGAAATATTTATTGAATTCAATTGAGAGAGTGGTTTGAAAAAAGACTTTCTAAATTCCTTTTTTTCCCCCCAAGAAAACAAGTTTTTAATGGTCTGTCTTGGCTACTCCTAAATACTAAGAACCTAGAATAATGTCTGGAACACAGTGAGTACTCATATTCTGTTGGCTTGGGGAGATACACGTAAGAATAGATGCTACGGGGACAGGGTAGGAGTTTACCACTCATTTATTTATTTCATTCCTTTTGCTTAGGTATCTTCTCACGCCACTCCCATTATCCAAATTTGTCAAAACATTCATCTTCCTTTAAACCAGTGGTTCTTAACCTTGGTTATATTTTAGAATCATCTGGTTCCAATCTACTGATGAGGTTTAAAAAACAACAACAACAACAAAACAATGAAAAAATGATGCTCAGCCTCTCTTCGACCAATTCTAAATCTTTAAGGGGTTGTACTCATGCATTAGTATTTTTTAAAGGCTCCCATGTTATTCCAATGTGTAGACAAGGGTGAGAACCACTACTTTTAGCCTGTAGTATTTTCTTCGCTTCTAATCTGTCTACAGTTTTTTGCAATACACAAGAAGACTTAACTGTGTGTTATTTTGTGCCATTCTCTAATTTGCCAATCATCTCCCCAGATTAATTGTAAACCCTTATACAGTGGTGCTGGGGGAAGTCTCCTATGGCTTTAGGAACAGCAATTGTCATGATGAAAATGTGGTACATAATAATGGGGTGTTATTCTGCACCTCTTCCCAGCTCCACCTAAATTTAGTGAGGTTATGTTCACAGCTTGCAATTGGCTATGGCGGGAGTATTTACTGCACAGAAAAGTGGTATACAAAGCAAAGGGTTTTAAATTTTTTTTTCCATAACATAATTTTTTTCTGACAAACTAGAAATAAAAGGAAAATTTATTAACTTGATAAAGGACATTCACAAAAACTTCTATAATATCCATCAGATTTAAAGGTAAAATATGAAAACTGTCTTTGAAATCAAAAACAAAACAAAGAGGCTCATTCTTACTGCTTAATTTCAACATTGCACTGAGGATCCTAGACAGTGCAGTTGGGTAAGGAAAAAAATAAAAGTGAAAAGATTGGAGCGTAATAAATAAATCTCCTATTATTCACTGATGGTATATAATTGCATATGTGGAAAATCTATGACAATTATTTGTATATAAAGTATTACAATTAATATGTAAGTTTAACAAGGTTGGTGGTCAATTAAAAATCACAATCAGTGAAAATTTACAAGTCAATGAAAATGTCAATTAAAAATGTATTACATATCTATATACCAGCCATGAGTGTAGAAAACAAAAATTTAAGAATAACAAAAAGAGAGACACAAATATAGTTCCAATAAACTTATCCCCACAAGCAAAACCTTAAAAAATAATTTTTTTTCAGAGAGCCAATTGTTAAATATTTACCAGCCTACCACTTCTCTTATTTTTTAAATTTTCTCCCAGTAAGAGCCCAGTGTACCCTGAGACTAGGGTAGATATTTAGTAAGTTAGTACTGGGGCAGCAGGTTTCAGAGCAAGATTTATTGAGCATGGAATAAAAAGGAGGATAGAGACAGGTAAAAGCAGCAAGACTGGGTATCAGAGGAGGCCTCTAGGGAAGAATTGGTACAGGTCTGCTTTAACAAAAGGTGATTTTAGGGAAGAAGCCAAGTCAACAGAGATTCCAGGTGGCAACAATGATGAAAGCTGAACAGATATTTCATAGAAGAAGATTTATATATGAGTGGCCAATGATGATGCTCAGCATTGTTATTTATCTGGAAAATTAAACCCACAATGAGATGCTATTTTACTCCAGGTAAATGGCTAAAATCAAATGACTGATGATATCAAATGTTGAAAAGGATGTGAAGCAACTGGAACTCTCACACATTGCTAGTGAGGGTGTAACATGAAACAAACACTTTGGAAAAATCTTTGTGTATCATAAAGTTAGATATACATCTATATTATTAATCAGCATTTCTGTTTGTAGCTATTTACCCAGGTGAAATGACTTGCACAAGGATAGTAGTCTTATTCATAATAGCTGAAAACCAGAAAGAAACCAAATGTTCATCCACAGGAGTATGAATAAACTAATCATGGTGTATTCATAAAAGAGAATACTACTCAGCAATAAAATAGAAAGAAACAAATTACTGACACATACAACAACATGGATAAATTTCAAAAACATTATTGTAAGCTGGACACAAAACAATATATACTGTATGATTCTACCTATGTGAAGTTCAAAAATAGACTAAACTATGGTGATAGAAACCAAAATGGTGGTTTCTTCTGATAGGAGGTAAGAATAGAAATTAATTGAAAAAGTGCATAAAGGACTTTCTGGGGTGATGGAAGTGTAGTATATCTTTTTCAAGTGTTGCTTACACATTAATAAACAATGGTTAAAGCTCATTGAACTGAACACTTGAGATCTGTGCATTTTATCCTATGTGAATTGTATCTCAAAAATAATAAAATAACATAAACATACATATTGTATCATTGTCTATTGCTGCATAACAATGTACCCCAAAACTTAGAGTTTAAACCAACAATTTTTTTTCATCTCACAGAGTTTCTGAGGAATCTGGGAATAGCTTAGCTGGGTAGTTCTGGCTCACAAAGTTGCAGTCAAGCAATCAGCCAGGACTGCAATTGGAGACTCAATAGGAGATGAATGATTTAATTCCAAGCTCACTCACATGGCTACTGGTAGAAGCCTTCATCTTTGTAAGACATGGGCTTGCAATGACTCCCTCGTCCCCAGGGTGAGTGATCCTAGAGAGAGAACACTTAGTCTTTTACAACTAAGCTCACAAGCGACACCTATCCTTTCTGCATCTTCCCTGGGTCACACAGACCAGTGCATTACACCAGGGTGCGAACGCCAGGAGGTGGGGATAGTTGAGGGCCATCTTCAAGTCTGGGTCCCTGACATATATACTTTATGAAGCACTTAAGCAGTGCCTGGCACATAGCACTAGTTCCATCAATGTCAGTGGTCATTATTTGGTACCCCAGACATATTGGAAAAGAGGTCACATCTCATGGATGAATCTTGACTATCAGGATGTCTCAGGGAAATCAGTTTTAGTTGAGTGGGGTGGTGAAGGCAGGGAGGAGTGCACCTTTCAATAAACCTGAAGGGGCTAAGGATTCGGTTTGCCAAGAAAAGAACAAAGAAGTAACAACTTTGGCCATGCAGGGGAGGGGAGAACTGGGAAAATGATTGAAGTGAAGCAGAGACAATTGATGACAGTTTGGGGGCTAGGGAGATTTGTGCACACTTATTGGTTCTCCTCTTCCTCCTTTGACTGAACCTTTTGGACTCCTTGGCTGGCTCATTTTTCTTTCATCCTGGGGTGACCTTCTTCCCTCCTTCCAAGATCCATCAACTCTTCCTTTTCCTAACAGTGGCTCCTTTCTCAGCTCCCACAGTGTAACCATTGTGCCTGTGTCCTAACTCTTATTTTATCTGGTTGACTTGATTGCTAGTTGTTCACATCTACCTCTGACATGGTATTTTGAGTTTCCTGAGGACAAAGACTATGGCTTATCTGTTTTCATATTTTCTGTAGTGTCTTGCATATAGTAGGTGCTCTCTAAATGTTGGTTGAAATGGCATATGGTAGTGATTTGAATTCTTTGACCTCTAGCCCAAAATGTACAAAGCCTCATATTATTTCTATTAATCACCCAATTAGTCAACCTCCGATGGAAAAGAATGACTTCCTCCCACACATTTTTTTTTTTTTTTTGGAGCCCATGACCAAGTAGGTGTAAGTCAGAGAGTCTTTATGACTTTGTCCATTACAGTGACAATTGATATCGAAATTAAAACGAGCACAGTGGAACAGATTATCTCTATAGACAAAGAAAAAATATCCCAGGCAGTTGTGGGCAATTCAGCAGCTGAATGGAACATTTCGTGGATTTTTGCTTATAGGTTATAGGTCTTGTGCTTTTCCTATTCATGCATCCAAAGCAAGGTGCTTGTAATACACCCTTAGCTCTCTTTCATTCATGGCTCCTGGTCATTTCCTAGTCAAAAATTCATCATAATCCCCCCACCTTTTTTTTTTTTTTTTTTCCTTTTTGCTAGAAAGAGGTTTTTACCTGCAGTAAAAGGATTTCTATTACACACTTGTAGTTTTGGTAATTTGATGTCCTTATCTTTTCCAAGGACCTTCTGAGTCTCAAGTATTAAGACTCCGTCACATGACGTAGATTCAAGGGCTACAAGGGTTTTCTACGTTAGAGGAAAGAGCCATAATGATCTCACTCTTGGAAGTACAAGTAGGCTAAGAGTCTCTGCAGAGCCCCATTGACAGAACAAAATTCAGTATGTGTGAGCCATCATCTGTGCCATCACTGAGGTCCTTGTTCTGAGACTCAAAATTAGCCCAATTTGTGAGTCAACCTTGACCTAGGTCAGAAATACAGGGCTATGAACCCTACCTATGGGTGTACCCCAGAATTAATAAGTCCTGGCTGCTACTCCTGGCCATCTCCATATGCCCTGAGTCAAGGCCTTTCGCTAAAATCTGCAGGGCATTTTACAGGCATCATTCAACATGAGTAAGGGACTAAGCATAAAGGTGGGACTTTATGTTTTTGTTTTCCCACTTAGTCTTTTAGTTGGGTCCAGTGGAGAGTGCAAGAGGCAATGTGATATATTTGATAGAAAGATCCCCAAATCTGAAGTCAAGCTAATCTAGATTCTCCTTCCCACTTCCATCTCTCATCAGCTGTCTGGGCTTGGGCAAATTACATAACCTCTTTTCTCATTTGGAAAATGGGAGAAATAATACTTGCAAGTCTGTTTCAATAATTAAACGAGCAGAGTGTGTGAAAGCCTTAGCATGTAGTAGGTACCCAATAATGTTATTTCTGCTTCTGTCTCCCTTAGACTGGAATGCTGTCCCTTCCGGCCCTCTCGGTTCACTACAAGTATCACCCTTCAGATTCTAGTCACATTGCTGCAAAGTCCACACAGCAAATGGCTCCTTGGAAGTGACACCAGCCTAAATGAAACACAAGGTTATTGTGTCCTTTTGGACATGTCATAGTGGATTTCCGTTTTTTTCCCAAGGCAGCTGGTTCAGTTTTCCTTGTCTTGGCCGTAACTAGTCCCAGACCCTCCCACCCCATGCCCATTGCCAGTAAGACATAGGCAAGCGGCGTGGAATACTGTTTAAGTGTACAGACTTTGGTGTTGGACAACCTGAGTTTAAATCCCATCATTATTACTTCCCCACTGTGTGACCTTAGACAAGCTACTTAACTCATCCCCTAATCTTTAGTCTTTTATTTTTAAAGGGAGCTTAGTGTATTACCTAACTCTAAGACGATGGGGAAGATCACATGAGATAATGCATGAAAAGCTCTTAGCAAAGTGTCTAGCACATAATGAATGTTCAATTAGTGTTGGCTATTATTTTGTGTTTTGCCACTGAGCCCAGCCATGCAACGACGAGATGCAGTAGTGAAGAAGTAATAGTTTTGTCTTGAATATTGTTCACCTGTCAGTAGCTGGAATCAGGCCAAGACAGTTTCTGCCAAATTTGGCAGTTTCAGTTTTTCTATGCTGAACTTTGGGTAAAGGAGGCTAAGTGGTTCATTAGCCACAGGTACATTTGAGTATGTTTTTATTTGTTTGTTTTATCTCATTTATTCACAAATGATCTCAGAATCTGGATTTGAAATAGGGAGAAAGGAATTCTTTGCTCATCTATGCCAAGGAAGTGTATCCATAAGCCACAAGGAGAAATTGAATCTATAAGAAAGGTGACCTCTAAGGAGGCTACCATAATAATCCAGGTGAGAATCTAAAGGTCCCTAAAACCCTGAGCCAAGCAGAAGCATATGAGAGTAAAAGCCCCCATGAGTTCTGGGCTTAGACCACTCTGCATATCACAAACACAAAACACTACATTTATTAGAGGACACATAGGGGCCTCTATAACTTGCAATCCTGTACTCAGGGCCAGCACAGGCACTGAAACCCTAAAACATCCACTCCTGTGGCTAACACCATTCATGCCCCAGAGATACATTTCCAAATCAGTTGGCCTATGTCCTCAGAACAAAAGACAACTGCATCCACATGCCATGAAGGTTTCTAGAAGCCAGAAACTGCATAGGAAGGCCAGGAACATTTTAGTGGCAGACATGCTTGAAGAAAATAAAACCAAATTATAATAACTTGTCCAATTCTTCCTTTAAAAAGCATGCGTGCAGCTTTACAAAGTTCTTTACATTGGCAACTAAATACACATTGCATGGTAGAATTATGACAGTTTGAGTTTTATAGAAACATTGAATAATATTTAATTATATTTTTAGATAATAAAATAGAAGCTTTATTTACTAATCCTTATTTACATGTTTGATACTTCTTTTTTTTTTATTTCAGCATATTATGGGGGTACAGATGTTTAAGTTACGTATGTTGCCCTTGCCTCCCCTCCCCCCAAGTCCGAGTTTCAAGCGTGTCCATCTTTCAAATGGTGCACATTGCACTCTTTGTGTATGCATATACCTGTCTGATACTTCTTAATGATGATTTATATTTTTCTTTTAATCTTGTGAAATAGTTTGAATGTCAGAGAATAAAAATAACTTATTGAAAACACAAAATACAACTTTTTATATTTATTTGCTTTACTTCATACTTTTGATTAAAAATATTCAAAGTTTGTATATCTTAGATATAATGACATTTTCATTTTTAATACTTTAGATCATTATTATCAATGGAGTCAAACTATGATTTTCTTAAATGAAAGCAAAAAATAAATTTTATGAAATAAATATGTAATAACTTTATATATATTTTTACATAATTACTTACCCAAGCTTTGGCAGCCTATCAACTGTATACCCAGACATGTATAATATTAATTAAATTCAGTTATCTTTGTTATTTTACAGGCTTTCAATTGTATAAAAACAATGGCTTTTACATTTAAAACATTTTGTTATTAGGAAGATATAGTTGTTAAGGGAGGAGACAGAATATATTTTATTAAGCAGTCTGTATGCTTTGGCAATAACTTTTATATATTTAGCTTTAAGGTTTGTAGGGCTCCATTTGTACTCCTGACATGGTCCCTGCAAGGTTGGGAGCAGGCCTGCCAGTGGTACACAGTCCTCTCATGCATGATCGACAAGGAATAAACAGGAAGAATAAAGGCAGTGATGCTAATTTGAAAACCAACCAACTAAACAACCAACCAACAAAAGACACAGAGCACATGGCAACAGGCAGCAGCCACCGGATCTGTTTCCACCTCCTGCTCAACCCATGGACTTTACATCCAAAACATAGTCACTCTGAACTCCAAATGCATTGCCCATAAATTGTAGGTACATCTGTGCTTTACACAATTTTATTTTTGCAAAACAAGTCAGGCAGAGTCTTACAGAATCTTTTGTTTCTGATTTGGTCATGTTCAATCCATTGGTTACCTGCTGTTGTTGAAGTAGAATTCAATTGTGATATACTTAATTCAAAAAGTCAATATCCAGGTATTTTGACATTTTTAGAATCTAAGGACCCAGTCTATTGGTAATGATTAGCAGTGAGCAGAGACCCATGGCTCCAATTAAGTGAAATTGACTGGAAACTCAGAAGGGCAAGCTTCTCATCTTAGGTTCTCTACTGACTCAATGAAAAATGTTACCTGGATTCTATTGAATTCAATTCCAAATGGCATTACCTCCTGCACCACTAAGAACAGCACTGTCTTTCCAGAATAATCAGGTGCTCCTCAAAGTAGAAGGCTTCTGAAAGGAGCAGCAAGCAAGACACACACACACACACACATACACACACATGCGAAAAACTATCACATCACCAGCTCTGGGTTTTGGGTTTAGAAAGAGCTATGCTAATACTCTTATATTGTTTGCATTCTGTGCATCAGTGGAAAGAGAGAATTTGTTCTTCCTAGAAAGTATCTATTTAAGAAATTAGTAAGGATTAAGCAACTCTTTTAAACATCTCTTTGGACTTTACTTTTTAAGGTTATATGAAACAATGAAATCATTGTTCTTTATAGGAGTCTAATCTCCTTGAGAATAACATTTTACTACCTGGTTCCATTGCTTTGTAGTTGAATGTGTATTAAACCTGACATCTGCATATAAGCTGTGGGGACAAATGGGTTCCTCCCATGAGTAATCACTGCCACAGTCTATATTTGTAATCAGACAATCAATATGGTTAACATGTGCCAGCGTCACTGGAGGAGGGTGAGTGAGCCCGAGATCCGTGATACTGGAGAAATAACGTGAAGAAGCTGTATGAATGGGGCTCTTTGTTTGCCTGTATTTTAAATGTTCTCATTTTTCACAACACTTTATGGAGAGCTCTTAAAAGGCCTTTATTGATGGAGATAATCATTAAATGTCAGTTTTAAAAGAGGTGTTGTTGATGTAATGTAATATAATCTGCTTTTGCAACAGGCCTTTTTATCCCAGTGTACGGAGGAGTACTTTGCCAACCCAATCCTATCACGATAATCCAAGATGTAATTCACAGAGTCTAAGAAAACCCCCTTCTAGATTTAAATTTAGAGGCATGGGATGTTTATTAGATCGAATACCCTAAAAAGATTAACATAAATGTGGTACATGATTTTTTTTCTCTGTGATAACTAGACATTGACTATTTACTCATTCAATAATCATGTATTGAACATCTATATACAAGGTATAGCACTGTGTAGTGAGTTAAAAAAATTAATGTCTACCTTCTAAGGACAGAAATAGACATACAAATAAGTTGATGACATGCAGCATGGTCAGTGCAATATAAGGAATCTGTGCAAGTTAGAGAGTTTGAATAGAGTATTGACTCTCAAAACATGGTCCCAGGGCCAGCAGAATCAGCCTCATTTGGGAACTTGCTAGAAATGCAAATTCTCACCACACACACACACACACACACACACACACAAATATAACGTATATGAGGTAATGCATATGCTAATTATGTTGATTTAGCCATTCCACAATGTACACATATATCCAAACATCATGTTGCACACCACAAATATTTATAATTTCTATATGTCCATTAAAAATGAATAAATAATTTTTTAAAAAAGAAAACAAAATAATGTGAGTTCTAATCATAACAGCAGCAAAGCCCTTAAAAAGAGAAATAAATGCAAATTCTCAGGCCCCAGAACTATTGATTGAATTGTAAACTCGGGGAGAACCCTGCAATCTGTGTTAACAAGCTCTCCAGCTGGTTCTGATGCCTGCTCAAGTCTGGAAACCACTGGCCTGAAGGGGTGATTCCCAAAATCTGGTGCAGATTAAAATCACCTGGGGAGCACTTAAAATTCTCAGGCCCCATCCCAGACCCATTAAATTGTGATCCCTGGGGGTAGATGAAGTGATGTCTGCATCAGGTTTTAAAAGTCAAATAAGATATTTCTAGGAATACATAGTGAGAAGGCATTTCTGGCAGAGGGAACAGTCCACGAAGGCACAGAAGCATGAAACAGCTCTGTATTTTGGAGGTAAAATCAACACTGTTGCTGAAGCAGAAAGTTGAAAGGGAAAAGTAGACAGAGATCAGTACACAGGGAGCCTTCTGGCTGCTCCTACTTGGAGGATGAATTAAATCGTAGTTACATATATTTCTTACTGTTCTTTATTGGGAAACGGGTTTGGGTTCCATTTTGCTGCCTATCCACCTTGCTTCCTGGTATTGGCGTTCTCACCAAAACAATGCCTCTTAGCTGAGGCTGTTTATAATTAAGATCAGTGATTATTTAGCACTCGACAAAACTCAGCCACATGCGGCTCTAAACAGGAGGAGAGACAGAATTGGTAGCAGATAACTCAGAAAAGACCATCTAAGACAAAGCAGAGGAACTACAGAAAAGGAAAGGGTCGCTTGAGACTTTTTTCCCAGCTGAATGAGGGAGCGACTCTGGAATAAGTGCATCTGCCCTCCAAGAAATCAAAGCCAGACACAGGAAGTGGGTGGGAAGAGCGTTCTAAAGAGCCTCAGCTGCTGCATGCCTTCTGTCCGCTGCGGGCCCAGCAGCTGCACAGACCCCTCTTGTTGGGACACGAGACAGGGTTCTTTCAGTCCCATGACCTCAACCTCATCTCCAGTGGTGGGGAAGAGAGAAACTGAAATTCTTCCTGTGACTGAGCACATGAGAATGTGACAGTTATTGGGGGTAACAGGTTTCCTGTGGGTCCTGCATTCAACAAGGGCTATTGTGTGGAGAGTGTGCCCTTGTGCCAGCGCCAAGGAAGGGGAGAAGGATGACAGGGAGGCAGGAGTGGTCCGTTCTTTGATTTGTATAACATAAACATTTCCCGGGAACAGAGATGGACCGAAAGCTTAAGCCACAGCCATCTTCCATCTTGGCAGAGGGGACTACAGTCGTTGAACAAAGAGCCCAGCATCCGCTGCCGGCCTCTCCCCGCTTCCACCTCCCCTTGAACATTTTCAGGGTGCCCGGTGCTCTAATAGAGTCTACTCTTTGAATTGGATTCGAGGTCAGCTCTGAGTAGGTGTTCAATTCATAGCCTGCTGACCAGATCAGAAGCAATTTAATAAACAAAGCAACCATGAATCGGCTATTAAGATAACAGTGAACACTCAGGCCTGTGCTAACTTTATGAGGCTCAAATCTCTACTTTTGATACCATACAAAATGGAGGGAAGTTGGTGATGTATATGTTTTAGACAGAACATGTCGGCAAGCTGAGCCTGAGATCGTGGTAAGCGATCTATGCATAACCCCAAGATCAGCCTCATTTGGAATGAGGGTAAGGAGGCTCCCTCCTGAGGGACTTTGTTAAGGAGTTCATCATTTGTTTCTAAACTGAGCTCTACCGGCCATCTCAGCATCATTTCACACCTCCATGCATTGTATCATGTTATGTATTTGGGACAAAGGGCCAGGTCAGTTTCCTCCTGGTGGGTGATCTGGTTTTCCTTTCAGATAATGTTTAATGGATTTCTTTTGGTTGACTATTCTATATGGAAGACTTGCTCTATGCTAAGCTATAATAAGCACTTTACAGGGCAATATGATAGCATAGTCCTTTAACCGCAGGCTTTAGGATAATTCTGTCAGGTTCAAATCTCAGCTTTATCCTTTGGGGCAAGTCACCTAATCCAGTCAAGCCTCAGCTTTCTCATATGTTAAACAGAAATAGTAATAACAGCATAGATAGTTGCCTCATTGGGTTAATATGAGGGTTAATGAACTTATTCATTTAATGTGCTTCCTATGGTGCCTGACACTTAGTAAGTGCTCAATTAATGCTACACATTTTTTAATGAACCATCCAACCATCCTTTTCACAACCTTAGGAAGTACATACTCCTCTCCCTATGTGCAAAAAAAAAAAAAAAAAAAGGAGAGAGAAATTTCGAGAGTTTAAGTTCTGGTTCAATGGCACACAATTTGTATGTGGGAGATTCAGAATTCAAACTTGGTTCCGGGGTCAGAGTCCACGCAGTTAAACATTACACTAGACAGCTTCTACTGAACAGTTACTTTTTATTTTATGACGGTTGAAGTTCGCCTCTTCTCAGAATGATTGCCAGTTTGTCTATGCATAATTTATTCTCAAACTTTAATGTTTTTCTGCTCTGGTTTGATTCCTTTTCTCAAGTTTGCAGTTTCACTGTTGCATTTCTGCACTGTACTCACAACAGTTTTTAATACTGTGTGTTATAAGCTAGTCATTTCGCTTCTGCACATTCATTCCTAAAGATGAGACTATTTCTTAAGAAATAATAGAATAAAGCAGCAACAGATTCTCAGATGTAATCATCGTGGTGTGCAATGAATACCTAAGCACTTGTGAGGCCATTGCGCTTTCAAATAGTCCTTTTCTTGTCTGCATCACAATGACTCAGTAACACTCTTTTAAAGACAGCGGGCTATTGTAGTCTGGGTAGGAAAGCCTCACCAATAGGTCTGTGCTCTATTTAACAATGAGAGAACAAAAACGGCATATTTCGAGTTTCAGAAATATATATGTATGTACATAAATTAATATATATTCATATATGTATGTGTGTATGTATACTGATATAATCATTTTGGACTATTAGAGAAGATATAGTTGGGCTTTTATAGGCTATATCCACAAACTGCAACCATAAAGCGAAAAACAAACGATTAAGTCACCTAACAAACTACTGGATTGAAACATCTGAAATTGGATGGCTTTTCTGGGACTATTTAGGTGTAGATAATTTGGAAAGTCAATTATTAGAAGTCAGTTATTGTCATATGTTTGTGATATCAAACAGGTTCATTTTTAGACCTGTAATATCAAATATTAATAGGTTCTTCACAATTACGGCAAAGCATGGTTGCATAACGCCCGGCAATAATGAATACAATATTTTTGTATAAACGCTGTCAATTGATATGCTCCTTTTTTGAATTTCCAATTAGCCACATTGCTGTGGTTTCTTGGGGGCAGGAGCTGTACCAGGCTTGTACTTCTTACGCCTTCTCTAGAAGTGTGGTACTTGGCACATGGTTCTACTCAGTAAATGAAGAAGTATAATTAACTGAAATTCTTTCTCTTTCTCTTTTATTAACCTACTATTTAACTGGTTAAATAGTTTAACAAGTCCTTTTTTTTTTCAGCCTTTTGAACTAGGTAGCTATTTAACATTTATTGAGCAACACTCGTTGCGTCCAAGATGTACTTTGGAGGAATGCAAAGAAGTGTTAGGCAAAATAACACTAAGACCCATCCCTGCCTTCAGGGAGCACCTAGACTGACTGCAATACAGGCCTGTATATAAATAATTAGCAAGCTACAGGTCTTGTCTCCCGGCTGTGAAAGTCTAACCATATTCTAGAATCGACAAAGCATCACTCCCTGTGTTAGGTTTCATAAACAGAAGAACTCTTATTGTATGTACTGTGCTCGTTATGTTTCTTTAAGTCAGCTCTTCTAGGTTACACAAGAATTCAGAAAAACCACATAGGAAGAGGCCCAACTTTTTCTGGTTTTCATGTATGAGCATACTTGATAATATCAATTATTAAGAAACAGTTCCCCATTGATGCGGACTCTAGGCCACTTGCTTCCCTTTTCTCTGGCTGCTCTTCAGGACTCCATGTTTTATACACAGAGACAGTGACCACAGAATTAGGAGGCACCAGGAATGACCTGCCCATTTGCAATTGCACCAAAGCCATTCAATAATCACAGCTGCACCACAGTGATCATTTCTGGAGGATAAATGGGGAAAAATGAGAAATCTACATCAGGGCTCTAAAATAATCCAAAGTGGTCATTTTCTGTCTACTACATCACTGGAATACTTCATCAGAGATCTGTGTCTTCTGATACTTATTCTATACACATTTACCTCATTGTGCCAGGTTTCATTTACATGCTAGCGACCCATCCATAAAAAGATGTAGTGCCTGTCCATAAGGAATTTATATGTCTGGCTAGCCTATTTGAAGGCCGCAGATGTGTTGCAGCCACTCCTAACCCTTCTGAAGGAACAACTGTTAGGTTTGGAAACTGTATACACTATTTGCTTTAAGTGACTACAGAACAGGAAGTCCTGAAATATACCACAGAGTATGAATAGGTTGTGAATGACATTATGCTACAGCTTAACGTGTACTGAAGCTGAGGGCAAGATATCTCATAACTAATTATACTCATTTTGCACTTAACAGTACATTCAAAATACAGACCTTAGTATGTGTAAGTTGAACTTCTGTTAAAATTACACTCTCCCTAAGGAAAATAATTCTCTTTCCTTGCTATACTTTAGGCCACATTTACAGGCTGCCAAAATACTTCGTTTAATCTAGGAAAAAAAGAAGTCTGTCCAACTATTGTCAAGAATCATGTAACAACCAGTTGTTTTGCTTTTTCTTTTTTTTTTTTAAAGCCTTGTAACTGCACGTTTGTGTTCTGGTGACCCAGCCCTGGGCTACTTGAGGGAGGCAGAATTGAAAGAGTTGATTCAAACAGGGAATGAAACGGAGACTATGCATGCGTATAGAGCTTTGGTGTTGAGAACATTTCCACATACATTATCTCATTTAATTCTCCCAAAGGTTCTACACATAGAGGCACTATTATCGTCCCTGATTTTCAGATGAGATTTTATTTGAAAAGAAGTGATAGAGGTAGGATTCAAGCACCATTGTTCTGACCCCAAATCCTGGTGGTTTCCTACGTCTATTTCTAAAATCCAGCATGCACTGGGATAAAACTTTGCCAGAACCGTGTTTTCAATCTGGTTGTTGATATCAATATGCCAACATGGGTTAGATTTCTCATAGTTTGTCATGTGCATAAGTCAGAATTCTAAGTCTAGGCTTCTCTAAAGCAGCGGTCCCCAATCTTTTTGGCAATAGGGACCCTTTTCATGGAAGACAATTTTTCCACAGACCGGGTAGGGTGGAATGGCTTTGGGATGATTCAAGCACATTACATTTATTGTGCACTTTATATTTCTACTATTATTACACTGTAATATATGATGAAATAATTATACAACTCACCATAGGTTGGGGACCCCTGTTCTAAAGGAACCTCGTGTGTTTCAGGTGGCAATGGGAATTATTTAAATCTTAGGAATCAGAAACAGTATGGCATTTATTGGCAGCCTTGGATTCTTCTCGTCAAGGCTAGATGTAAGAAATGCCTTTTGTTCTGGACATGACCTATAATTTATCTTTCAGTGGGTCAGTAAGGACAACCAGTTGTGGACAAAGCAATGGAATTGGAATTTTAAGTTAAGCTTGAAATACTTTCAATAGGAAGCAACATCAGTTTACATTAGCCAATATTCAAATAGTGCCTAAAACGTGCAGGACACTGCCTAGAGGTTAAGTGGAAGGAGGAAGGAACATACATCCTTTTTACCCTGAACAATTCCAATTTATGCCAACTGCCCTAGTGTCCTGTCTGCTTAGAGCCACTGACTCCTTCACTCACAAACATTACATGGTCAAGAGAGAAAACTCAAGACTTTGTCCTCAAGGAGATTATAATCTGATAGGGTCCAGAAGGAGGAATATAAGAAAAGCATACCTATACATATAAAAGAAAGCAAAATTTCCAAGTGTTGGTTATTTTAAAATAATATTATATCAAGCAAAAGACTTAGAAATTTAGAAAAATGCACTTAGTTGGGATTAATGGAGGAGGAAAATTTTCATCATTGCTGTCATTTTCAATACCAGTGATGAAAGTTATCAAAAATGTTTGGGATATATGGAAAATATGTTAGTGTAGAGGAGCAGTGGTTCAGATGTCACTACCCATTGAGGATTGGAACTTAGTCAAACACTCTGGGCGAGTGCCTTAAGTAAAAATAAAGTTCTCTTTAACAATATTTGAAGATATATTTTTGACTTGAGGATTCAGGAAAAGATAATACCCTACCAGATTCCTGGGTGCTGTGTCTAAGACAATTACCTAATCTTCCTTTTATTGGTGCCTGCTTTAGAAATAGTCATGAGACCAATTCTTGCCAATGAAATAACAGAGGAAGTCAACTTGGAGACTCCTGGAAATGTTTTTTCCAAAGAAAGAGACACAGAAAGAGAAGGTCCCAACTTTTTTTCTGAATGACATAATGTCTTCATACCACAGTTGGAATGGGTAACAAGTGAGAGTCTGAGGATGTAGGCAATACACGAAGAGGAGCAAAGAGAGAAAAATCTCAGAGATGTGGAAACGTGATATTAGGAAAATGTCCTGGCTATGAGTCTATACTTTTGTCTAATACTGTCCTTATTTCCTCCTATTTCCACAGACTGATGCAGATATTGTTGTGATGACCAGGAGGTGTGATGCTTCTGAAACAAGAACACACGTTACAAAAATGCTCATTGAAAATACTTTGTCTCCTCTATTCTCATGGTAAGAGCACCTCTTTGGACCCCATAGCTTTATGGCAATAAGAATATAAATTCTAGACTGGTTTCTACTGTGAACAGTCTTTATCTGATTATTTAAAGCCTTTTATCTTGTGGTAACTTCCTACATTGAACTATTAAATCTTCCACCAGTAGGGACCTGTCCCCATCTTCTACCTATTTCACAGCTGCTGTAGGAGAGAATGTTTGTTGCCTTGCTAAGCTATTTATTTTTAAGAAATTAATGTCCGTTTGCATGTGAATTATACTAGACACTGTGGATGACAAGAAAAAGAAGCAGTAAACAATGGCCTTTGACCTTAATAAAGTGGCCACACATCATAATTTGCTTAGACAGTTCAGGTTTGTGCCAGGTGTCCTGATGTAACTATTAATAACATCTCTTTTCATTCTCAAAAGTGTTCCAACTTGGATAATAAATTATATGGTCCCCTAAACCTGAGAGGCCTTAAATTCAGTTAGGGAGACAGGAGGCACAAACAGAAAAAGGCAACTAAAACAACAAAGCGATGTGTGATGAATGCCAAATACACAGTCTGTGTTAGCGATAAATGGAATTGCATTTTAGGAGAGACAGCTGAGCCTTCAGCAATCTGGTAAACTGCTTGAGGAAGATGAGACTTGAGTTGGCTCTTGAAGAACACCTAGAATTGAAGCCAGCAGTGAAGAAAGGAGATCATGCAATAAACCCTTCGCTTGAGAGGCTGCTGCAATCAAAGCAAAGCATAATTTTTCAACTCGAATAAGTAATGGTGAAAATGATTTCCTCCTCTCTTCTGTTGCAGGCAAACCAGCTGGCAGCTTGAGCAGAAAACCCATTTTAGCCCATTAAAATATAATATGTGGGTGTTTTCCAAATGTTCAGTCTGGGTCCCCACTGCATTAATGAGCCATTTACCTTGCTGACATAATCACTACCCTGTGGCCATGGAGGTGTATAAAGAAACGAGGGCTGGATGGGCTAGAACATGTGCCTAGTTGAGGAGCCCTCAGAGGCTGGGCTTCAATGGTAGCTCCAAGATGTGGCATCGCACACACCACCCACTTCCTATTTGGCTGCATTTTCAACCACCCTCTTGGTCCAGTGGGTACAGGGACACCGTAAGAAGGAAATGTTAAATAGGATCACGTGCATAAAGCTGCTAACTCAGTTTTCAAAGGCATCCGAGGGAAGTGGTGAAGAGCGTCCATCAAGTGTAACTTATTCTTCAAAGCGTCCGTAATGAACAGAGTTTAGTTTAGTGCTTTTGAATCCCAGGCGTGAATGTCACAACCACCTTGCCCTCTTAGAGCATCATTCCGTTAAATTAAATATACATGAGCATTCTATCCCAGAGTTGATTACATCAATATCTTTTAGATTATTTTTTTCTTTAAAGATTCAAATCTTTTATTCAAATTAAATCTTAAAAAAATCATGCTAATTTGGATGTGACAGAGCCTGCTAGTTGCCAACTCAATATCCACTTTCCCCTTCTTTCTTATTAACAAATCCCCAATTTTTGTTTGGAGTGGCAATATGCTCAACTTAAAACAATGAAAACTAAATTTCCCAGCTTTCCTTTTACCTATAGGTGGTTATATGACACAAAGCTAGTCAAAAGAAGATACAATATGAGCTGTCCAGAAAAGCTCTTCTATTAATAAGACGACTAAATCAAATGGCATGTACCTTTTGCCCTTTCCCTTTTCCTCCAGCCTATCTGAATTGTAGTCATGATGGCTGGAGCTCTGAAAGCCTTCTTGAGAATGTGAAGATGGAGCCATATTCTAATAATGTAGGAAGAGAAAGCCAGAAGGAACTTGGGTACATAATAATATTATAGAATATATATATATATAATAATATTATGGATTTACCATACCAGGGCTTCAACTACCTGTTTACAGACTTGATCATGTGAAAAAAAAACCCCAATTTCTTTGTATTACTTATTCAAAGATTTCCACATTAACAACAACAACAACAAAAAAAGGGCAAGTTTTAGTGTTAAACTGATAAACTGGTAAATGTTAATCTGTTGGATGTGAAACAGACAAATAGGAAACTTGTATGGCTGAAATAAAGGCAAATGGAGGCCAGAGTTCTATCTACTATAATATTTGAATTATAAGATATTTACTAAACAACTTTAGGTTAACATGGTATTTCTGGAAGTACTAATAAATTAAAGGATCATCTGTAAACTATTTAATGTTAATAGATTCATGACCCTCTGCATTGAATGTATAATGTTATTTGAGGTAGAACTATTAGAGGAAACTGTAATTTCTTTCTCTGTGATTTCAGAACAAATGCTAGTAAATCTCGAGTGGTCTAATCCAGGCCTTAATCACTATTAAATAATATGTCGTTTTCTCAGTTTAGTGGAAAACGAAGGTGGAAAAAAAAATAAAAGAGAAGAAGATATTTTTGAGTATCTACTAACTGATGGTCATTTTATTTATATTGTACCATTTAACCATCACTACAAACCTATAAGGGAGGGAGATCCTGTACGTTGCCCAACTCCAGCAGGCACGATTCACACTGAAGACAAAAAGAGTACCCACTGGAGTTGTGCAATGTGATATCCTAAATTAGAGGACATAACCTATTTTGATTGTCTAGTGTTCCTTCTTTGGAGAACCAGCCAGCCTCCATTCTGCAATAGTCAGAATTGATTTCATAAGGCTGGGTGGACCTGTCTATTCCCCTTGCTCCAGCCTCAATTTGGTCATTTGTCCCAGGCCTGGCTTATCTGACCACTCTATTTCCTAAGCACGTTTAATTCAGGGATGTTCCTGACTGAAGACACATCAATGAGAGTACCCCCTGGGATGTTTGCTGGAGCTAAAGGGAAAGCTCTTTCCTTCCTCTTACATCCTGAGTTGCAAAAAGCATATGAGCTCTCAGCTTCTAGTGGCCATCTCACTACTGTGTATCAAGAGCTTGCCTGAAAATGGAGCTGGAACATTATTTGAGCACTTGGATCCAGTCACGTTAAAGACACTGGACTTTTTCAGTTACATGAGTCTGTTAATATCTTGTTCTTAAAAAGCTAGTTTGATTTCTATTTCTGTCATTTGCTGTGAAAGAGTTTCAGCTAATGCAGGTAGCTATTACCATCTCCACGAGGCTCTGAGAAATTAAGTAACTTGGCTAAGCTAAGTCAGTAATTGATGGAAGCAGGATTCTAAAATAGGGCAGTCTGGTACTCACATCCATCTTCTTTGTATTACACCACGCTACCTCCGCAAGCCGAAGAAAATCAATCACAATTGATGAAATCATGTTGATTTATCATTAGGCTTTCTAAAATATAATATTATTTCTACAAACACAATTTCCATGTCCCAAATTTTATGCCGATTCCAACTGGAAAATTTATGCAGCAGAGTCATCACTCTTTGTTATGGAAATATTTCCATATTTATAAAACTGTAAAGAATATTTCAATGGGGCTTATCTACAAATCCTCTCTGAATACCTACCATGTATGTGGATTGGGGTTGTTAACAAGGAAGCAAAACAATGAAACAAATGAAAACAGCGGACTACAGAGAGCATAGCATATTTTAAGTCATTCTATTCCAGGATGGGAAGCAGTACAAATTGTTACACCAACACCAATAAAATGCTATGGCAAAAAGGGGTGGTGTTATTTGAGCTAGGCAATGAAAATCACACAGGATTAAATGTGAGGCAGTGTGAGCAGGGCATTCTAGGGCAGTGCTGTTGAATAGAACTTTCTGCAATAATGTAAATGTTTTATATCATTCCCCATTTAGTATGGTAGATATTAGCCAGATATAGCTCTTGGGAACATGAAGTATGGCTAATTCAACTGAGGAACTGTACAAATAATGCCTACCACATTAGTCAGTGCAGTTCTAGACAAATAAATAAGCAAGTAACAGAAGCAAATATGTGAGACGGGGAGGATGGAAAGCACAGGGTTTGCATGAAGAGTGAAGTAAGTTGTCCACTTCAGTTGGAATCAAGCTCATAGGGAAGCAAAGTGAGAAATGGTATTTGGTAAAGTTGAGTGGGTCCAGATCATGAAAGACTTTGATTTTTGTTTTTGGGTAATTGGGAGCAGACGACGTCTCCCGACCTAAGAAGTGTTATGTTTAGCTCTATGCTATGGGAAGATTAAACTGGCAGATGTGGAAATGTAGAACTAGAAATGTTACAGCAGCATAGAAGTAGAGGTATCACATGAGAGACCACAATGAGAGTCTAGACAAGTTAATGAAAATCTAAAAAAAAAATTAATAGTAAAAAGACAGATGTGAAATGCATCATGAAAGTAGAAACAAGAGAGCTAAGAACTGATTGGAAGAGTTGGAGAATGAAGAAGAGGAATGTATTTTGATGAACAAAAGATGGAAGAGAAATTATAAGAGAAATAGATTTGGTAGAAAATATTATTCATCATATAAAAATACCATTAACTATATTGTATTTTTGTCTAGATGTTTGGAAAGTGGTTCTCCTTTTATAATTTATATTTGATTTTCTATTAACTATAGTATTTTATTAAGTATTTCATTTTCTATCTTATTGGCAATATATATTTTCAGCCATATGAAATTCTTGCTTCATTAAAGTTTCATCAATTCATGGAAACTAAATAGGCTCTGAAGCATGATTTCCAGGTTCAAACTTGTGTGGTCAAAGAAGTATGGGCAGCTGTTTATATCTTACAAGGAAAACATATTTAAGTATTAATATTATAGTATGCTTATGGGCTACTATCATGAAATACCATAAGCTTTGTGGCTTATAAACAACAGAAATTTATATGTCCCAGTTCTAGAGCCTGAAAAGTCCAGAATCAAGGCAGATTTGGTGTCTGGGAAGGACGTGCTTCCTGGTTCGAAGACAGCCATATTCTTGCTGTAACCTCACATGATCACCTCTGTGATCTGATCTCTTTTGTAAGGTCACTAGTCCCATTATGAGGGCTCCACTCTAGTGACATAATCAACTCCCAAAGGCCCCACCTTCAGATACCATCATATTGCTGATTAGTATCAGCATATGAATTTGAGGAGACCCATTCAGTCTGTAGCAAATATAATTTGAAAAATAAAAGAAAGAAGGGATAGAGGGAAGGAGGAAAGAAGGAAGGAAGGAAAGAGAAATCCAGAAAGAAACAAAGAAAAGACAAATGAAATGAGTATGGACTTCAAGGCCAAACGCATTTAGGTTTCAGACTTGATTCTACCATGAAAATGTGTGTGACTTTGGGAATGTTATTTAGCCTTTCCAACATGAGTGTTTTTACCTCTGAACTGTAAATAACACCTTCATAAGTTTGTTCTGAGCATATGGTTGCCAAATAAAATATGTTCAGGTAAATTTGAATTTCAGAAAAATGGATAATTTTTTAGTATACATATGTGTATTTGTTGTTTATCTGAAATTCAAGTTTAACTGAGTATGGTAGGCTCTACACAAATATGTCTGTGTCTTAATCCTCAGAACCTATAAGTGGTACCTTATATGACCAAAGATGTGATTAAGCTGATGATCTTGCAATGGAGAGATTTTTCTGGATTATCTGGTGGACCCAATGTAATCACAAGTGTTTTTATGAGATAGAAGATGCAGGAGTAGTCAGAGAAGATGATGTGATGATGGAAGCAGAGACTGGAATGATATGCTTTGAAAATACAGGAAGGGGCCACAAGCCAAGGAATACAGGTGGCCCATAGAAGCTGAAAAAGGCAAAGAGAAGGATTCTTCCCTAAGCGCCTCCAAAGGAAACCAGCCCTCATAATACCTCAGCCTGAGCCCAGCCAGTGAAAGTGATTTTAGACTTCTGACCTCCAGAACTATAAGGGAATAAACTTGGGTTGTTTTTAAGCCACTAAATTTATAAGTTGTTGCAGCAGCAATAGGAAACTATTATATTACACTGAGGCATTCCATATATTCAGTAGCTACATCTCACAAATTTACTGATGATTAAAGGTGATAGGTCTAGGCTGGCACAGTGGCTCACGCCTATAATCCCAGCACTTTGGTAGGCTGAGGCAGGAGGATTGCTTGAGCCCAGGGGTTCCAGACCAGCCTGAGCAACACAGGGAGACCTTGTCTTTACAAAAAAATCCCGGTTTGCCTGGGATAGCCTCAATACACTTGTTGTCCTGGAATCCTGTTTGCCTTATTATTTGTCTAGAATTTGTCATTTCTTAACAAATTATTATTATTATTGTTAATTGAAGTATTAGAATAATCCATGATGGTTTTATCACTGCTACTCTGTATTTCCAGCATCTGCTAAAAGTTTCATCGAGAGCATATAAGATGTATGTGTAATGAACAGGATACTCACTTTAACACATGGCTAAACCTGAAAGATGATTAGTAATCTTACCCATCTTTCTTTTCCTCGCCCTTTCTTGATGCAATGTAACTAACCTTTTCCTTCAGAGGACAGCATTTCTTGCAGAGAAGAAAATGAAATGCACTCAGACACTAACTTCTTTTGGTCACAGGTAATATTAGATTATTAAGTATGAAATGTCCGATTTCCTTAGGTGTACTACTAAGTTTGACAGGTGGTATCTCCGACATTTCACTTTGACACTTCTTGTTTTATTTTTATAGTGAAGGTACACCCTCAGACTTTGGAATGCACAGTTTGTGATACTCTGTCAATTTTTTAAGAGCAATTTTTGTGAAACCATTGATATGTCAAAAATTTGTGTTATTTTCTAATATGAGTTCCATCATGGAATCAATTAGCACAGACAGCTCAAAATATCAATGAAGTGTTTGGGAAGGATGTGGCTAATGAACACATAGTACACTGATGGTTTGAGAAGTTCCATTCTGGGGATTTTAATCTTGAAAATCATGTGGGCGACCTGAGACCAACATGGAAAATGATGAGCTGAAAGCTGTAGCAGAAGCAAATCCATCTCAACCTACATATGAATTAGCAGCAAGGTTTAACGTTACTATTCCAACAATATTGGACCATTTGAAACCAATCGGTAAGGTAAAGAAGCTGGATAGATGGGTTCCACATGAATTAAACGAGCATTAGAAGAGAAATTGTCTCGAAGCTTTCCTTTCTTTGCTGTCACGACATAAAGGCAAACCATTTCTACACCGTATTGTTATGTGTGATGAAAAATTCATTCTTTTTGACAATTGAAAGCATTCAGAACAATGGTTGGATAATGATGAAGTGCCGAAACACAGTCCAAAACCAAATATTCATCAAAAAAGCTAATGATTTTGGTGGTCCAGCATTGTTTTTATCCACTACAGCTTCATGAAATCTGGTCAGTTGATTACAGCGCATGTCTGTGCAACCAGTTGGACAAAATGATGAGGAAGCTTGTGATTAAGCAGCCCACATTGATCGATAGAGGCAGGCCAATCCTCTTACAAGACAACGCTCAACCACATGTCGCACAAACAATATTGCTCAAAGTACAGAAACAGGACTTGGAAACTCTGTAATCCACCGTATTCACCAGACCTTGCACCAACTGACTACCACTTCTTCCAGGCTTTGGACCACTTCTTGCAAGGAAAAATATTCAATTCTCAACAACCTATGGAAAATGCCTTTTGCAATTTCATTGCCACTTGTTCTCCAGGCTTCTTCACTGCTGGCATAAACAAGCTACCATTAAGGTGGCAAAACTGTCAATTATTTAGGCAAATACTTTGATCAATTGTACAGCTTCTTGTTTGAGATGTAATGAACTACACTTTTGATTTGAAATCGGACATTTCATATTTAATGACTTAATATTTGATACCATTACTCTGCCAGCCACTTGGCCTACCGCCCAATGTGCAGTTGTGCTATGTCTCTGCAAGATGCATGAAGCTCCCAGGTGATAAGGCAATGGGAATGTGAGAAATATAGGTTAGGTGTAGGCAAAATAGGTGTGGGAAATACAGTCTGAGCTTACGTGAAGAGCACATTAAGAGTGGTCTTAATACATTTGCTATAGTGATTTTGTCATTTAGTTTATGCCACAACTCTAAAACTATTTATCTTATTGTTTGTTAATGCTTTTATTTTTCAGTAAGCTCATTTAGCCCTAGTCAACTAAACATAGAAAATTTCATTTAATTTAAAATAATGTGCTTAATTTCCATTTTTTCAAAAAAGTCAAGGGGATGAACACGAATGTGTAACTTGCATAAAATGTTTGTGGACATTTCCCATCTGTGTTAGAATTGTCACCATAATGCTGTGTACAAACCATTCCAAAAGACAGTGGCTTCAACAACAACCATTTGTGTTCATGCTCAAGGGTCTGCAGATTGATTGTGGTTGGGCTGATCCAGGTAGGACTTAATGGGGTGATTCTCCTTCAGACTGCAGATTGGCTGGTTTTGATTCTAGTCTGCTCCAAGTGTGTTTATCTGTGGACAAGTATGACAGGACAGTAGCTACCATGGTCATGATCTTTTCATGGAAGATTACCAGAGCAGGAGAACAAGACAGACCACATAACAGCATTTAAGGATGTGATTCCGGTCAGGTTTGCCAACATTCCGTTGGCTAAAGCATGTCATATGGATTAATCCGACATCAACACAGGGAGGAAAGTGAATGTTTGCTGAACACTAATCTAAACTATCACCTTTTATTTTTTTAACCATGGAAGTCGTAGTAATATCATTAATCACATGACATCCAGAAGACACAAACCTGATAAATAAGCGTTAGCATCTATTTCAAAAGTTGCTAATTAAACAAAACTGTACCTGAAGATGACACTTTAACATGTACAACTAAAGAAAGTGCATTTACCTATCACTTTATGATGCATGACTTTGCATTTAGATTAAATAAATGACACTATAATAAATTAATTTTGCTCATTTTTAAGTTAAGATGTTTTTGTACACATAAAAAATGAAGCAATAGCTTTTTAAGTGTTGGCTTCATTAGCAGTGTATGAACTCCCTAGAGTTCATAAATTATGCTAATTTATATCAATGTCATTGAATGTTAACCAAAATTAGTTAATTCCAATAACAGTTCAGCGATTTTTTTAAATCTAATTCATGGAATCAAAATAAAGCTTTTGGAATTTCATTTCATTAAAGGTGAAATACCAGGCACTGTAAAATCAATGAAAAACTGAAGATATAATGTTTGCTTCTGGAGTAGTAATGTGATATGAAATTTGGGGAAGCAAATAATGAGACCCATAGAACAGAAATGTACTTGGAATTATTAATAGTTATGGTGTATACATGAGCCATAGGTGCTTTTAAATAAGCTGCAGTGAAATCAAAGCTAAAGTTGTCGAAACTTAATAAGAAGTTTAATATATATACAGATAAAGGGAACTATAGCATGTTTGTTTATATGAAGCTGATGTTAAAACGAAACAAACAAAACAGAGAAACACAGAAAACTACATCCTTGAAATATCTTTTTTCTCTCTTTGTGCCCAACTTCAATTAGATTTTAGAAATATTTAAGCTTTCGAGGAACTACTTTTTATACCATTATAAATATTTTACCATGGTATTAAACTTTTGTTTGTAAATTAGAACTCTAAGTTTTCAGAGATAGTTAGAAGTACTTTAACCAAAATGTTCAAAGGAAATGAAGCGCCAAACTTTAGCTTTCGAAGCTTTTAGTGATTACAATTCTTAAAAACAAATTTTGCAGATAATAAGGCAGTATGATTTATTCTTTCAGAAGCAAGGAAGGAACTGAACAAATTAAACAATGGTAGCTCACATGGTGAACAAAATTTCATTGTGAAATTCTGTAATCGTGTTTTGAAATATCTCAACTTGTAACAAAAAATTTTCTTTGACTACCACTTTAAAATGGATAATTTATATTGTATGTGAGAATGGAATAAAGTTAAGAAGGCCTATGATTTTGTAGCATCTTAATTCGGAAAAACATTAAAATAATTGCAAATAGAGAAAACTTGTTTGATGTGTTTTGCATCCTCAAAACAATTGAAAGAGGAAGCACTCTGAATGAAGGGTATGAGACAGTACCTTTGAAATAATTAGATTAAAATATTTATACAATTCATTAACTCCCTTAAGAATATCCTTCACTGAGCAGAGTTTACTGTGCAATTACAAAACACCTCAGCACATACAGGGAGTATTTTCTTAGTAAAAATATTATGGTCAACAGAGAAAAATCAATAAAGGTTGTCAGAAATGTCAAATGTATTAACTATTTAAAAATTAAACTTTAAAGAAGATTGTAGGCAATTTGATAGAAAAAATAATAAAACTGTAGTCAAAACTCAGAGGATTTTTAGGGCAGTGAAATTACTCTGTAGGATACTGTAATGGTAGATATAGGTCATTACCAATTTATCCAAACCCATAGAATGTACACCACCAAGAGCAAATCCTAATGTAAACTACGGACTTTGGATGACAATGTGTCAATGTGGGCTCATCAGTTGTAAGAAGTGTGCCACTCTGGTGGGAGAAGTTGATAAGGGGGAGGCTATGCTTGTGTGGGGGTAGGGGCATAGGAGAAAACTCTGTACCTTCTGTTCAGTATTGCCGTGAACCTAAAAATGCTCTAAAACAAAATCTATTAAAAAAAAACACTTCAGAAAATTTCCAATGTCATAACACTAGATCTAGATATAGCTTTCAGTGATTTAATTACATACATAGTCACCAAGAATAACTGCTTTCCTTATACTATTTTTAATATTTAGCAAATCAATATAGAGAAGGGTATTTTTTATGTTACTATATATGGATATATATTTTAAATTTATAGACAGAATTTTTAAAATATTGTTTATTAGAGTTACTTTATAGACCAACCAATACATAATCATAATGTCTTAGCCCTGCAATGCTGGACTGGCCCTAATGTCCTCACCAAGGCAAGCCCAGCAGCAGTGACCTTGCAGCCCTGCTTTGCCTGATCTAGAGGAGTCCTTACAACGTGTAGACTGCCAGGCCCTGGAACCCAGGCTGCACCTCGGAGAGAAGCCAAGCAAGACCCCCAGGCCAGTGTCCCTACCCTTGCTTAGGTGTATCTTTTGCATGGCTTATGTGCTGCTTTGCTTGGAATTCTAAGCAAACAAAACTTTTTCCAAGTAAAAAAATCATCATTCTCTTCAATTTTTCAGCCTAGATCAGCCTTTGTGGCCTGTCCTAGTTCTACTAATTTAACTAGAAATTTTTATATAATCACATTAGGCCCATGGGGAAAGGGATTGAGGTAAAAGAGAAATCCTCATTTTCCCTAAAGGAAGTCATTATTCAGTAGTCAATGTCTGCAAGTTCTCAAAAATAATCAAGAAATAGCATTATACAGTGTATAAGTATGGAAGTAAATAGCTGAAGAAACTGCTGAAATGTTTGAAAGTGGGAAACGGACTTGGGAGTGAAGGGGTAAGAAATTGGTACTCAAAGTTCTGTTATTGTAGTTGAGTTTTAAAAACTGTGAACATGTATTGTTTTAATTTTGAAAAAGCAAATACAGTTTTTTTTAAATTATATGCCTAATATACATTTAGGAAGTGAAAGTTTCCTTTTCCTGTCATTCCCAATTTTCACAAGTTTCTAGTTATTCATCTGATTTCCTTCCGTTTTTTTTTTTTGTTTGTTTGTTTTTTGTGTTTTTTTGAGACAGGGCCTCACTCTGTTGCCCAGGCTGAAATGCAGTGGTGCAATCACAGCTCACTGCAACCTTGAACTCCAGGTCTCAAGTGATCCTTCCACCTCAGCCTCCCAATTAGCTGGGACTACAAACACGTGCCACCACGCCTGGCTAATTTTTTAGTTTTTTGTAGAGATGGGGTCTCGCTATGTTGCTCAGACAGGTCTTGAACTCCTAACCTCAAGTGTTCCTCCAGCCTCAGCCTCCCAAAGTGCTGGGACCACAGGCCTGAGTTGCTGCACCTGGCTCCTCTTGTTTTCTGACAATTTCTGCACAAGAAATTACTAATTCACTATGATGTGAGGACCATGCAGACTGCCCTAGGTAACTTTGGAATTGCTAAACCATTATGAAAGGTTTTCTGCTAGGTAAATTTTAATAGCTGTGCCACTCAAAATTTTGCTAACTCAAAGCATTTTTACAAATATGTAATTGATTGGAATCTGGAAATGTAATGAGCTTCTTTATTTTCTTATATGTCATTCCCAATATCACATGCTATAGTTAATTAAAAGATTACCTACTACCTTCTCACCACGTTAAAGGAAAGTAGAGACCACCCTCTTGCCATTTCCCATGCTGGAGATGAGAGTACAGAAGCATTATTATAAATCAAGATCAGTGGTGGGTGGAAATTTGGAGATTCAATAAGGAAAGTTGCACCCCAAGACTAAGCTTGTTACTGAAACAATTTTTGCAAGTCACTGACTTCTCCTTCCTCTAGTTTCTGGGTAAACAAATTAAGAATGCTCAGTGTTATGGGCTGGCCCCCAGGTTTTCCTGCATTTTATGGTCTGGACCGTGTTAGTGAATTGCACGTCACTGTCTGTACATTAGTCCCTGAGACTTGCAGGAGCTGTTGCGACTTGTTCATCCCAGGTATTCAAATAGTCCAGCTGTTGGGTCAACACATTAGGGGCCAATCTCTGATCATGATGGACCAGGCAGTGGATTCTCTTTCATTTGTGCTCAGATCTCGGATCAGCCTCTTCCAAAAACAGACTTCATCAGCAGTGAAAGGTAGAATACTTCATCTAGAAATTGCCAAGAGAGTCAGTACAGGGTCTGGATAGGATTTCACAGGAGACTGGAAATGGTATCAGGTAAAAAATGTGAGTTAATATTGAGGGCAATTATCCATTACCAACCTGCTCCTACCTCCCTTCCAAGAGTAAGGAAGTACACTAACTGATCATAATCACGGCTACAGTCACTGAGGTTTACAGTGCGCCCAAACAGGCGTGGTTTTAAGTGCTCTTTCTGTCTTATCTCATTTAGTCCGCATCACATCCGTAAGTGGTATTTCCCTTTCATGG